>CADDXX010000173.1:85868-125473 GCA_902810485.1 Alauda arvensis | reverse complement strand
AAAAAAAAAAAAAAAGGAAAAAAGAGAAAAAGAAGAAGAAAAAAGAAGTGTAGCAGTAGTTCAGTAAAAGTTTTGAACAAGAGAACAGCCCTAGATAGCTGTCTTCGGATTCTTCATCAGGGCAAACAGTGCTTCAAGGACAAGCAGGAAAGTAGCAGCTATTTGAGGCAACTTCATTATAAAATCATTTTTAATAAGCAATCTGAACAAAGAGAGGGAATGCTCTTGCAGAGAAGCCCCCAAGGGATCTTAAGGCTGCCCAGTAAAGTTATTAGGAGGTTACACACAGGGGACCAAACAGCTATTTTATTGGCCTCAGGGGACAGGGTTTAGTTTTCACCTGTTCTCTTTAGGCCTTGGTGCTAACAGCAGATCCTGTTAACCATCACTTTTCTGAAGGCTCCTGTTTWGTGAGGGAAAAGCATCATTTACTTACTTTCRTCTGCACATGAAACACATGAGGTGAAGTTGATAGTACAATGCACAGCAGATAAGTAATTATAAATCAGATCAGAAAGAAAAATCACAGTGGCTTTCCCTTTAATGCAATTAAACAAAATAACTAGCAAACACTGAGAAAYCTTTAGCAGTGGCAGTAAATATAATATGGAAAGTAAAATCAGAGAACAAGAGAAATCTGGGTACCCTTAAGCAGCAAACATTAATATATGCTTGTAGAACTTTGGTGAAAAACAGTTCCAGAGTAGTTGGAATTCTGAGAAGCTGAGGAGCTGTCTTCTGCCCCAAAACTGCCTCTTCATTTTTAACAAGCAGTGTGCTCTTCTCAGCAACTGCTCAGAGTCACAGAGAGGAAGGTCATGGTGCAGGAGTGCTGTGTGCCCAGGACAGTGTTCAGAGCACGCCTCTGACTCCAGGAACAAACACTGCCTGCTTTTGGCTCACTGTGCTGCAGCAGCCATGCAGGCACTGCACTGCAAGGTGCAGCTCAGGACCAGGGGCAGCTGTGGAGACACCTCAGCTCTGTCACTACCAACTCCCCAGCTCCTGTCACACACACTGGGCAGTCAAGGTGACCTCCCTGAGGTACAGTCAACACTTGCCACCTGCAGTGTACACCTGGAACATGAATTACCCCCTCAGTCCAGAGCTCCTGTGTACTTATCAAAGAACACTGAGTCAAGATACACCCCRAGACCAACACCTACAGCCAGGTGAGTGTAGGAACAGTGCCAGAGCTTGCTCTGGGAGTGAGGAAAGGGCTTGGCATCACGACAGCAGAAGGGATGGGTTTACTTCTACTCTTTGCTAACAAATTTGCCAGTTCTTCATGTAAATAGTTTTATTTAGWGCTAAAAATTAAAAGCACACTGTTTCCAGTTAATTTTCCAGCAGGAGCTCATGTCATTAAAATCAGCACCTAGCTTTGGAAACATTTCTTATCTGCYAGAAATTAACTGAAAGGATAATTTCAGTTTAAGTAAGGAACAGTTCACCCAGAATTAAGGAATTCATACAGAGATGCCTACTGACATAATTGTTTAAGAAAAATTACCCCAATTTAAATACGATAAATCACAAGAAGAAACATGCTCTTTCTCTCCAAATGGTGATAATTTAGTGTAAGTGAACGAAGCAGTTGTCACTTGTGGCCTCAGCTCASACAAGCCATGAGCCACACTGTGGTGACAGTGACCTGCAGGTGCAGTACCACCAGTGAGCAGCCCCCAGTTCCAAGCAGCACCTGGTTAACCCAGGCCAGGTAAGAGCAGCCCTGCAGGTGCCCCCTCTGCTCTGACAAGTGAGTGTCACTCAGAGCCAGGGCTCCTGGCTCTTTGCTGCTGCTGAACAACATTCCAAAGGAGCTCTGGACAGAAAATTGTGAGGAAGGCCTGTAAAAYCTATGCATTTTTTACTGTCTTACAAATGCCAGGTAAGCAAATGGCTGAATGTCTGGCCATCAGTGCAGATACAAACTCCAGCTAAGCAATCCAACTCCTTTAAAGCTTCTGACTGTGGCTCTTYACAACTCAACCAGCAAGAGAAAGAAGGTTCCATGACATCCACTACATCCTGGATTCAGTACAACACTGGCCTTGTGGGTGCCTCTGCAGGAAATCCCTCACTCTGAGAGGCAGCCAAGTTCAAATTCATTTAACAAAGTCAGTGYCCAAGATAAAACAGGGATCTGAAGAAAAATGAGGTGATTGATTTGTGTGATAGCTCTGAGTCACAAGCGGTCTGGTAGAGGCCATGAAACTAATTACATAAGTGTGGCAAGATTTAGATTTTAAAATGCTAGAAACTAAATACTACACACTTAAGGACAGCCTAAAGCCTAGTCACAGTATTAAATGGCAGGTCCTTTGCAGCCTTCTGTCTCCCAGAATTTCAGACTTTTATCCCCACTGATACAATGATGCCTTTCTGAATCTGCAGAAAGGGTGAAGTTGTGCAAAGTCACAACTCACTTGGAGTATKTTTCTATTCAGAGCATGAGACATGGCAGGAAGAGGGTTGTTTTACAAATATTACTGCCAGTCAAATGATCAGAAAAGAATCTAAATGTCAGTCATGTCTTTCTCCAGTCAAAAAAGAACTAAAGGACCAGAAGTCCCACTTTGTATGGAAGATGAGACAGGACTTGTCCTCGACCATCTGACAGACTGCAGCTTATCTAAAGTGATGGTTAACCTGACAAATAGCCATGTGAGCTCCAGAGAATAATTCTACAAACAGACAGAAGGCATGAATTTTTTTCTTCAAAAGCCYCTTTAATCTTAAACTTGAACTGAGCAAAGAAGGGCATTTTGGGGTGGATAACATTTATTCCCTCAGTGCTCCTTGGAAGACTATTGCACTCCCTGTTTGAAAGTGTCAGATTTGGAACTGTGATGAAGAGAAAACGTGGAGAAGCACCAATGAAGTAGAATACTTGGAGGAAATTAGTTGCCTCAAAAAGGATAAAAATCTCTCAGGATTTAGATAGTTCAATTATGAAAGACCTGCATTTCCTCAGCACTGCTGTATTGCATGAGTACAAACATTAAGCTACTGTTACATTCAGAACCACCTGAGCACCTGCCATCAGCACAGGAGTTCAGTTTGAGCTGACAGCAAACTTTTGTCACAGACTAATGGCAAGAAGRGGATAAAATGTACCCATACCCTCAAACAACAAACCCTGGAAAAAATAAATACTGGAGACAGACCCCCACCCATTTCAAAACCTGCACAATTAAACAACTGTTAGGGTGAAGTCTGAAAAGGATTACTCTGATGTTTGAAATGCATCATGTATCAAACTTTCTGGCATTATGTTAAAAAATACTTTTTTCTCCACTAATTTCTTTCCTCTTTTCTACTAATTTTCTCCACTTCACTTCTTTCCCCCTAATTAAATCTAAGGTCATTAGAAGTAAGTGGCAGTTTACAGTCAGTCAACATCCCAATATGCCACACATCATAAATTTGGAATAAGTAATAAATAAATTTCATCCATATTTCTAAAAATCAGAGCARGCAATGTATATACACTACACAGAGTGTTTGCAAGAATGCTTTTCAAAATTTCTTTGCAGAAATCTTACTCTATGTAACTTCATTTGGATAAATTATCTATACTGATACAAAGTGATGGGCAAAGTCTAGATCATATCTTGGTGCACAAACTCTTTCTCTGGCATTTGTAGTTGTTAACAACTTGGATCTTGTAATTCTTGTACTTAGGTGTCTTATTTAGGTGTTCTAATTTATTTTTTTCTAACTCATTCCAAAACTGTGAATTTTATTGGCTACTTTTTCTATTCAATTAAAAAACCTAATTCTAGGCAACAAGGGGGAAGAAAGCTTATTGTGTGTGATGCTGAAATGCCAAAGATGCACAATTTACATCCACTCCTACGCTATGAGAATTTGTCATAATAGGAATGAATTCTAAAACAACTTCAACCAAAACAGAATGAAACCTCATACATATTTGCTAGCAAATGTAGCTTACATTTTCATCATGSCAATTACAGCCTATTGCTCCTTCTATTTTAATCCCTTCTTAATGGGCAAGCTTATCTTCCCATTATTCAGGCAACTTTTCTGTTCATGCTTCAGCAATTGCATGACAACTGATTAACAAATCGGGGAACTACTCTTTGACAGTTCTCTTAGAAAAGCACAGAGTTCTCAACATGAAAGACACTGGAACCCTAATTTCTGTTTGAACTAGATGAAAGGCCTTGGATGGGGAGCAGTACTAATCACCTCTCACAGCTGAGAAAAACATCTTTTTTTTTTCATCACAGGCCTGCAACAGCTTGAGCTGAGACACAGGGTGACAACACTGCAGCAGTGTGGAGTGGCTGAGAGCCTGTTTCAGTCTGTGGTCACTGCTTCATCTTCCCTAGCCAATTCCCAGTACTGGGGCCATGGCTCTGTGGGTCAGCTCATGGCACTGCTGAAGCAAACCCAGGAGGGTTCTGGCTGATTCCCAGGGGGTGTCACAAAGCACCACTCACCTCTGCACAAGAGAGCCAGGACTGAGCTGGCACAAACCCCACAGGGATGGCCCCACACCAGGGCTGACCCCATGGCAGGGCTGTGTGAGGAAGCTGGCCACTGCCTGGCCTCTGGGTACATGGAGCACCTCAGTGTCCTGTGCTGGCCATCCCAGTCAGCACGAGCCCAAATATTCACCAGCAATACCAGGGTCACATTCTGGCCTCAGCTGCCTGCCTTGCAGCTCTCTTTAAGTTCCATAAAACCACCATTCAGCCAAAGGGGGTCTAGCCCTCAGAATGCATCAAGCAGTTAAGCCCACCCAAGCAAAGGAGGAACATCATGCTCTAAAAGTTTGAGATATTTAAAATGTGTTCCAAAACTCACACTAATCAGCTTCTCATTTGAAATTCTCAAATCTGCTTTTTAACTCTACACAGTGAGAATTCATCATCTCAAGTCAGATTTTTCACTCTGTGAGYATTATAAAACCAGGAATGAAGTAAGAATGAAAGTCATGTAAGACACTTTATGACACCCTAGAAGCTCTGGTGTAAATACTTCAAAATGCATTAAAATGCATATATATTTGTAAATTTTGAGCAGCCTAGCACCTGTTTTGTAAGAGGGCTTTCATGAGAGTAATAGCCTCAGCTTTAGCCTACTCCTGTTTCAGACCCTGGGCAAGKACAATCCTTGCACCACCTGATTTCCAAACCTCCACAGTATCTGAAGAATCTCAACATACTCCTTCAGCTACAAATCCCAGCATTTCCCAGAACTGTGCTTCAAGCTCCCTGCAGGGTAGATAAGAGTTGATCCCCAGAAATGATGTCTTTGAAGAGTATTTGGAATAAATGTCTATGTAAGTAAATGCACACATCCACAGCCATTTSCAAGGTCACCACTTCTGGGGGCTGCTTGCTTATATGGTTGAGAGCAAAACAAGAAACTCACTTTTTCATTGAGCTCCTTAAGCACAAGCAAAAAGTGATATATCTTACAGATTAGTGCACAGGAAGGGACAGAAGATGTACAATTAAATTATTTTGATTTGAATCATACTGCATTTATAACAGACATAAMAACAACCATTCTCCTCACCTGTATCTTCTGGATATGTTAAATATCAGCCAGCTGTAAGGTAGATATAGTGCAGTAAGGAATTCTGCCTTTCCTCACAACTTTCTTTTCCTGCCCTCTGACTTYACAGATATGTGAGTACCACAAACACACACATTGTACATCCAACAACACTCTGGGCAAGGACTGAAACCCCTGAGGCAGAAAGAACACCAGAATTTTTAAAATGGAGCTCTCTCAGGCCAGACTAACCCCAATTAGTCTGAGCACCACAGCACAGCCTAGCAGAAATTCCATTTGTGAGAGAAGGCCAAATCAAAAGATATTACTTACATGTATGAGTCTTCTTTGTTACAGAAATACCTGTAGGGAAGAAACGACACCAGCGTTAGCAAAGCAACCACTGAGTAAATTCTTTTGACATCTAATTCATCATTAATCTATTTCATCAGACACACAGCAGCCACTCTGAAAGAGGRATGAAAATTGCCATGATTTGTACGTTCAGGGTGGAAGGATCTCCCCTCTGTGTGAAGATTTTAATGGTACATTCTCTCCTCATACCTCCCAGTAAATGTTTCAACATGCAATGCACATCTCCTCACTGCTGGTGTAAAACTGGAGCTGATACAACAAGAAGATACCAAGGATGCTATGGAACCCCCTTTATTTTCCATGGCCAGAAATGYTCCCACACTCCTATTAACCAGTGTGTAATGGATCTGAGCAGCACAAGTCATTTGCTGTGTTATTAAGTTCAAGCAGTTCCTTGATGGCAAGCTGTAGCTTATGCTCATTAAAACCAAACAAACAGCTCTCTCAATATGACTGGTGCTTGCTGTAATGCCAAGCCAGATGCAAAGATCTCCAAGCTATTAAAGATAGACTTTCTGAAGTAATAAAGATGTTTTCATGCTAGACAGACATGTGGCAGCAATCACCAATGATGGTYCAGTGCCAGTGAAATCTGAGAGGCATTTCGAAGAAAGCAACAGAGTGAACAGAATGAGGCAAAATTCGTAATACCAAAGAAAGATAAAATTAACTCTGTTAAATGTCATTGGAATTCATGCTTGAATACAAACAATATTGTCTCCACTTTAGTAGATAACTGGTGACTTGCTCAGACCCATCAGTATTTAAGCTTCACTCTGCTTGGGGGTAATTTTAYGAGACGATGAGAAAGAGGTTACTGGAAGCAGTACAAGTATTTGAAACATTTCATTTGTGACTGAGGCCTGTAATGAAATTTTGGAATTGGGATTGTCTGGCTTAATATTCATGAAAGAGAAAGAGACCTGAATCTCCTTTCTACCTTCCAACTCATTCAACCATCTCTTCCAAAACAAATTCCAATGGAAAGAAATAGACTTTTATTTCAGGCTTCTTGGTTGTGGAGCATCTAAGAGAGGCAGTAAATTACAGTAACTCAGAATGCAGACACCTTATTTGCAAATAATTTCCAAAGCAAACAGTTTTCAAATTATTCGGGGTTTTGATAGATACATAAAACCCTAGTGCCAATCCCAAATATTGAGCTACCAAGCTTGACATAACTGTCATGAGGACTTTTTTAAAATTGTACTTATGTTGGTATTGACATTTGGTTTTTGAACTACCAAGCTCTACAAGTGTGAGCACTGGGACCTTTGTTTTCATGAAAAAAAAAAAAGCTAAGAGGCTTCAGGCTTTGGGAAGCGAAGTTCTGAGCAGTTCCTTTGGGCAGTTTTGTAAATGTGAGACACTGGTAAGCAATTCACAGAAATAAGAATACTACAACTTGACTATGTATTGCATTAACTTAAATTGAAAGGCCCTGGCCAAATGTGCATGTCTCACAGGAAGGAATTAGGGTTATAGCCTACAAACTGTAGAGCAAAGGTAAGCAATACAAACAAACAAAATAAACCCCAAGCATAACAAAAATAAATCCCTTTACACGTAAGTATCTACTACAGGGGGCAAATTCATCCTTGAAATTTGGAATTCGTAAGAGCAAAACTTCTCTTGTTTTCATTCCAGTCCAACCATTCCAGGCTGCCTCAGAGCAGGGGACAGGACAGGACAGGAGGGTGTGACAAGGAGGTGAGCATCCTTACAGGAACAATGGCTTAGGGCAAGAAGAGGGCCTGAACTAGGAGAAGCAGAGAGCTCTGAAGCACCTACACCAGAAATGCAGGTGTTGGTACGAGTGCAAACCCCTCTCTCTAGGCTTTTCCAAGGGTCTGCCTCACCCTTTGACCTGGAAACTACAGCTGCTCTTGGCCCGTTGGCTCTYCCACCAAGGAAGAGCATTTTTGCTGCTGTTTGACTTCTTGAGTGAGCCCTGAGCAGCAGGTACAGCTCCTGACAGCATCCTCATCCTCACAAACTGTCCTGGCATCCCCTTGGCAGACACTCTTGCCTTGCCCTTGCCTATCTGTCTGATTCCTATGATTTTAAGGATGTTTTATACAATGGAAATACAGAGGAAAAGGTCTTGAATCTGAACACCATATGCAAACTTTCCTCTCCCAACACCAGTGCTAATAAATGGATASAGCAGTGCTCTTTCAGCATTATGGGGGCCATATGTGTACTTTTCTCACAAAATAATGCTTTCTGTAAAATCACTCTGAACAGAAAGTGCTTATGCTGTCACTTGTGATTACTCACAGCCTCTTCACAATGGGATTTGCCACAGCACAAAACAGACTTAGCCATATTCGCTGACTGAGGGCTCACTTTCCCTGGTACATGAAACACTGCACTGATGGAAATAGAAGTGCTTATATTTTTCTACCTATTTTTTTTTTTAATGTGAGTTGTATCATGGGTTTTTCCAAATCAGATGTTTCCATAATAATTACCGATTATCATCTGGTGAAACCTTTTAGCTGGTTTATGCAGATATTTTTAGATAACCTTTTAAAGCWACAGCTTAGAGGTAGATATTTTTGCATCTTCATCATTCCACTGGTGGTTGCATTGAAAACAAAGTATTTTGCTTTCAGCTGTGGTTTTAAAGTAGCTGCAGTCTGGTGAAACAAGGATAAGTGTTGCCAGTGAGTTCAACAGGATTAGCTTTAAATAATCAGTAATCTTCACTGAGGTAAAATAATTTATAAAGTAACCTTCCTCTTCACACATGTAACTCTAAGGGACTAGAAAAACTGAGCAAAAAAGGTACTAGCCTATCCAAAAAGTTACTTAGATACATTMTACCTAGTGATTTAAGCRGAAACACTGAAGATGCAGCACTGTGATCAGGTTTCCTTGCRTTGCAGGAAGCCAATGACTGCTATTCAGARCATTCAAGGTAGGCAATAATAACCTAGAAACGAGTRTATTGTAGGAAAAAAACCTMAACAAAACAGTCAGAAAAGCACTTAATGGAAAAAGGGGGAATTACAAGATCTCTGGCTCTCTCTGGGCCAGTGCTACAYCCCACTTGTACCTACATGTGAATGCTTCTCCTGTGCAGTCAGCACATCAGTTCTCCTAAAATCAACAGGCTCTCTTGAGAAACTCATTCTGCAAGTCCAACCTACTTGGTAACTTTCTACACAACATCAGGCATGATTACCAAGGATTGTTCTCATTTGTGAATATTTCTGGGGCAGGACCATCAGTTTATGTAGATTTGAGCAGACCATAGAATAAAGCYTAAACCCAACACACCGCTCAAAGACAGAAGTTTATTTTTAATAAATAGAGCACCTACCAATTCCTTTAAAAATGTTCCTTAATATAAAATCGCATTTTTAAATGGGTTTCATTTCAAAATGTGATAGGCTGGAGAAGTRAGTGACTGCTTGGCAGTATTAGCACTCTCCTACACTGCCAGCATTCCATTCTCACTGAACAACAAACAGAAAAAACATCAAGAGAGGAAGAAACAACACTGTAACTTCAGTGTTGCTAATACAGAAAGACTTCCTGACTTAAGCAGCTAGACTTCAAAGTACAGCAAAGGAAATGTCATGAAAATACCACAGTATATCAGTGCCATGGTTATCAGTGAGTGAAAGTTTCAGTATTACAGTTATCACAGAATGTATCACTTCCGCAGCGCAATTTGACATTCCTGATCAACACCAAATCTTAAACAAATTAACTTCTTACACTTCTCATCACGGCCATGCGACGCTTTTCACAACAACAGAATCAGGGGGTTTCTTTAAATGAAAAGAACTTCTACACCATTTCTTTCCCCCTCCCACTAACAGTATGYAATTTGCCATGATGGGTGGTATTTACAAAAATAGCTTGCTGGATGCAATGAACTTTGAAAAGAGTATCTACCAACAGAGACAGGATATTCTTTTGCAAGCAGTTAGCCTGACTGACCTTCACTAGCCAACTTCAAATAGAGATAACAATGTCTTCAAGTACAAAAAGAGACTCAGATATTTTATACATCATAAGCTGTTTCTCACAGTTGCCCATCCAAATAAAGCAGCATAATGAAACACTGCTTACGCTGTGAACCCAGATCCCTGCTGCTGTTGTACAGTTGTCAGCTYTCCCCGTATTTCAAGGGGAAAACACACTTTGATGTACAGAAAGATAAGTAAAAAAGGCCTTTGTCTGGCAGAATACATTACTCTGCAAAATATCAAAGAAGAATATTCTTGAGTGCAATTTCTTAAACCTCCAAGAAAACTCTCCCTCAGAAGTCCGTAGGGACAAACACAGTCATCCCTGGCAGAGCTCACAGCCAATCTGCAGGACTTCAGTTAAGCACCCCTGTGTTTCCCTCTGCTCTGCTTTTTGTGTCTAAATCAGGTGAGCACCACTGTTCTGATGGCAGCACGCTCTGTAGATGCTCTGGGYATAAGATGCTTTGCTCATGTGGGTGTGTGCATCCATATGTGTTTTGGGGGTTTTTAGCTTTCTCCTACCCTCCCCTCAAGCCAGAATTGTGTCCCTAGCATGTTTTGGAATTTAGACATTTTAGGACTCATTTTAGGAATTTAGACATTTAGAAGTCCCAGGGGAAAAAGCCCCAAAACTTARAATTTTAAACTCTAAGCCTCCTGCCTGGCATATTGTGTAAAATAAGAAAGAAAACATATTACAAGCTTGGATCCCACTGTGTTTCATCCTGTCACTCTAATTCTTCTTTACTGTCACACAAAGCTGGCAATTACAGCAGAAGATGATATGTAACACTGGGGCACTTGCAGAGAACCCTCCAAGGCAGGATAATAGATTTAGGKGTATTCAGAAAGGAGTTCATTCTCTCAGAAACTTTAATAGTGCTTTCTATTGAAGTCTGTATGGAGCTCTGGCTTRAAGAAATTTTGTGATACTGTTTACAGTGACCAGGGTGAAATAACATACACAAATACTGCAAACACAACTTAACTGAATTTATCAAAGAAAATCATGTAGCAAAACAGTGTCCTTGTCTAGGACAGAAGAGCTGTTAATGATGATCAGCACACCCTACTGAAAGCACTCCAAGTAATTTCACTAATTTGTTTCAAAACTAGACTCTGCTGCTTACAGTTCACTCAAGAAAAAAATTAAAATTAGATTCTAGGGTAGCATGGATCAAGGACAAGAGCCACTAGGCTCCTTGTATGAACAAGGAAGCTTTCCAAAATTGTGACACCATCCCTCCAAAAYAAAACCAAACCCAAACGGCTCTTTTAAAAAAACCCCTCAGCTTAAAATAYGATGATGTAAGTTTTTTAACATTCCAGATTTTCCCAGACTTTTTCACATCTTTTATTAAAAAGACCTTACCATGTGAAACTAAGTTTTAGGTTTTTTCAGCAAGTCTAGATCAATCACATTCTCAAGTCCATAGGTACAGAGCAGAGCCATAGGAATCAATGCTGACCTAAGTGCTKCAGTACTGAAAAAACCCCAACCTTGCTATCCTAAGATTCACAGCTGYTCCTTGTACCTAAGCTCTATCAACAAATTATTCACAGCTATATTTTAAGGGGTTGCTTTAGTATTACTGCTTGAATCATATGTTATGTCTGACTTAGCAACAGAAAATTTTCCAGAACACAATGTGTGAAAAATATTTTTTTTACTTTTTACTCAAATATAAAGTATTGGAAACAAACACATTAAAAATCCAAGGATGTTTTAAAAATGTTTTGACATAATTTTACTGAGGGAGATGACTTTTTTAGCCCTTGGAATTCAGACTGGCTTCCTGCTTCTGAGGAATCATCTAGGCATTTTATGATTCCATTTTTCAGCAGCTGACAGCCTCCCCTACCTTTAAAGGGAGAGCAGTACCTGTGAAAACGTGAACACGTATGACTTCTTTCAAAGTTACAGAGTATTCATAAGAGAGAAATCACCMCTGGCCTGAGSTGTCACCTGTACAAGTGACAGTTAWAAGAATCCCTTGCTCTTTCTAGACTTTTCCCAAATAAAKAATTCTTAACAGACTCCAAACTGATTTTCTGATACAAAACTGTTCCTAACTGTAAAGATGATGAACTTTAACCATTTCTTCCTTCTTGCACAACCTCACTGAGAGTCCCTCTGAGCATTAACATATTTTTGTCCTCACAAATAAACACCGTCTTACATTAGGAAAAAATCATAAAGAATCAGCATTAATTAGTCAGAACATTCTTACATGACCAAAGTCACCAGAGAGTAGGTGAACTATCAATCCCACATTTATACTGTATTCCACACATTARAAGTCAAAGGTAGTTCAGAACTGTATGTAAGACAGTTTCCAGTGGGAGTCTTTAGAGGAAGACCATGTTTTTTCCTGTTACTTGTTACACAAGTGACTGAGTGAATCACAAGCATTTCCAAACAGCCYTGCAGAGCAGCACAGCTCCATGGACAGAATCCAGGCCAAGGTACAACRTTGCACAAAGCCAAGCAAGCCCCTCCAGTCCTTGGGAGGGACAAASAGGGTGTAAGGAAACCCAACAATTCCTACCAACAGTCACAGACAGTCTGAGTGTTGTACCTCTGCTTGAGCCTTGCTGCAAGCCCCTCTTCACAGAGTTTATCAGTGGCAGAAGAGCCCTGGTATGAGCATGGCAGACACCACTGCAGGCACCACAGCTTTTCCCTCCTGTGACATTCAAAGAACAGAGTCCCTTCAGAGCATTCATAGGAACAATTTAACTTGCATTAGCTACATGGGCGAGAAGCTGTGCAATGTGCAGYCTCCTGAGGGGGATCAATCATCCAATCAATTWGGCTGGAAAAGACCCCCAAGATCAGGGAGGCCACCCATGGCCTAGCACAGCCAGTTTTATCCCTGAGCCCTGTCCCTCAAAGCCAATCCTCMCTGCTGGCCACTCATTCACTGACTCAGTCCTGCCTTAGTGTGAGCAGTGCACACTTCCAGCAGSTGTGMCCRTGACACAAGYAGCACCATTTCTGCMAACTCCCTGCTTTCAGGGAGGAGCCAAGCAGCAGCAGGTTTGGCACACGTGTGTGTTCATGTGTGTGCTGGAGTCCCACAGYGCACACCACTGTACAGGCAGGGATGGGGCTGTTCTCCTCCTCTGTGAAGCATAAAATTACTTTTTACTTGTCTGCTGTCCCAGACCTCCCCTTTCACACACCTCATTCAAGGACACTTTTCAAGTCATTTCAAAGCAACATTTCACTTAAACATTGCTCTTATCAAAGCCTTTCAGGCTGCTTTGTTCAAGCCTACTGACAACCTCACATTGAAAAGCATGAGCCTGGCCTCCAAGAGTTCAGGGTATTTCCATAAAATCCAGAAAACTGTCAAACTACAAATAAARCAGAGGGTGGGGGCTGTCTTCCTGTGCGTTACCTCAGGCCAACCGTGCACGAAATCAAAGTGTCCTTGGAGCAGAACTGAAATTCTGTGAGGCCCAGGACCCGCGATGGCAGCTGAGATAACAACCACAGGGCTGCAGCAGTCCCCATCACACCAAGCCTCACCTCGAGGCAGTCCCTCTAGATGGGAGATAAAGAAGCCTCAGTGCCCCAATTCTGTGCCTTCAGGTACCTGAAGTGCCACGTGAACATCTTCACACACACTGCCGGGCTCCTGCAGTACGCAAACAAAACCAGAACGGAACAAAACCGAGCGGCTGCGGTCCTTTGAACGTGCCATTTGTGCAATGGTAATTCATTATTTAACAACACTGCAAAGCTCAACACATTCCATTACSATTTAAAATTATCTGATGGACATCCTTACATGAGGCCTAAGGGGAAAAAAATGGGTTTCTGTTTAGAACACGCTTTCAGATAAAAYTGTAGATTATTTTTCTTATTATTCTACCCTATCATATCTTCCAATAAAATCTGTTGGTTTTAATGTATCCATTCATCTTCTGTGCTCTCACCGACCCTTCAGAGACAACCAATAAAGTGTCTGACCAGAAGAAAASCCGTTCATGAGTTGTGCATTAGTAGGATCTGATGATAAAACTCTGCCAATGCTGGCACAGAACACAATGGGTCAGTAGATAGGGTGCAAGGTGACCTGCTGGCGAGTTACACCCAAGTGTTTTCACTCCTTTTCATCTTAGTCAAATAGGTTTTCTTCTCTTTATTTAAAGAGATCATCAAGACTGCTGTCAGTTCAAAAATTCAAAAACTCATTACCAACTCAAACATCAGGCTTAACTGCTTGGTTCTCAGGAATAACCATAAAAAAACAGTGTTCAAGAGGAGTTCTTAAAAATAAGCAAAATATGCCTAATTAAAACTGTAGATAGCAATTCTTCTAACACTCTTCTGTGAGACATTACATTTGTACACTCATCAGTAAAAAGAGAGAGCCACCTACAATKTATTMATGTATTCAAAGCAGAGCAAYACTTTTGGCCCAACAAAAATGCTMCTTTCTGCCCCTTGAAGGCAGTGGTGATGGTGTATGGCAGGCAGTTTGTGCAAATGCAAGTCCTCATGGAAACACAGTAGTACACGTTAAGGATGTTCTTAATCCACGGCAAACCAAATTTTCAGCTTCAGAGTTTTAACTGCCACACAAAGTGAGGACAATGGACAAATACTATTTGTATCACAAAGTTGCCAAAAGGGTACCTTGCTACTAAATTTTTTTACCACAGGCCAATAACTTTCAGCAATTTCCTACTATTCTACTACAAATACTGCTTGGTCAGCTTTGTGATCATGATAATTTTGATGCCAAACAGATCCACGGACACTTCAAATGTACAGCACTGATGGCAGTGGAGAGAGGCTGGCCAGGTTATCAAACTGGGATGAAAAGGGCTGCAGGAAAGTTCCAAAGTGATTGGAAGTCACTGAGTATACACTGGCTGTGTGTTTACCTGAGAGCTGGCATTGTGAGCAGCACAATCCCCTGAGCAGCACTGGCAGGGCTCCTCTGCCGAGCTGCAGCAAACGGCACGGCTGAAGGACACCACCAGGTGATTCATCAACCCCACTTGCTCTGACATCCCCATCGCTCTGGGACATCTCCAACCCAAATATAGCCTCAATAAAGCCTGGCTTAACTGCTGAGAACAAGTAGGATATCACCCAAGGTGAGATGCTTGCAAGCTACCCAGCATTGTTTTTGGTTTTGGTCAATTCCTTCTCTAACTGACAATCAAACTGGGCACTTGCATTTCATCAAGTCTTGTGATTGACTACAGGTAAAGATGTAATGTTTGCAAAGATGTGAGGAATTCAGTCAAAAAAACCTACAAACARACAAATCCCAACAATGACACTCAGGCAAATCCCAAAATAGTAAGATTCATCCCACACTAAAAAGTGGGCAACACTACCATGGGTGCTTCCCTTGGTGTYACTGGGTTGGCTTTTTTGCAGTACTTCCCATCATCAAGTTAGTGCTTATATATCCTAAAAACCAAACCCTATCTGCAGTTTACAGACACAGAAACAGAAGCTAAGTAGTTACGTAACTACAAGTCATGTATTTATAAACTGGGCTGCCTGGCTTATAGCAGCAATCTTAATTTAAAAACTCCCCAAGCAAGAATTTTCTCACTGCATCTTTCACAATCAGTTCATGACTTCATCAAGATGACTGAGATACCACAAAATAACCAATCTAACATGTCTGAGGACCAGAATTTTAATGTGCATCTCATACTGCAATGCACATATATTTTGGAAATTAAGTTTTGGCCTCTATTTTAGAAGTAGCTCCTGTAATAGTGTGCTAAGGTCACAGTATTACTTAGGAGATCTTAGCACAATGAACACACAGAAAATAAATATTTACTGAATGTTCTTCATATCATCCTGTAGTGTAAAACAGATAATCCCACACTGACTACAGAGGATTCAGTGTTGTTTTGTAGATTTTTACAGGATTTAAAATGACAGCTGTCTCATATGGTGGTTATTCCTCTCTGCAACCCCTTTCAAAACCAAAAAGTGCATTAGGCTGGCTAAATTCCTTTGTTCACCACAATGACTTTCATCTATTTAACATCTTGGATAAAACTGGCCCATTGTGCATCAAATGAAGCTAGMTTTGAGTATCAGGTTCCTGCTATAACTGTTTTAAGTTTATTTGAAAGATCATCAATATTTTTAATAAGGAGCATRTTTTATTAGCTCTGCTTTTTTCCAAGTATTTATAAGGTAATATTTTTGATCTAGAAAAATTGATTCCTTGCACATTACTTTATCAATCCCAACCAAATACTTCAGSTGCAAAGTGCTTGTACATTTGCCTTTCAGTATTCTTCTGAGGCTGTCTCCTATCACAGTAACTTTCTCCTTTTTTCTAATATCAAAATACACCGAGGTCGAGCCTGAGCTTCTCATTGCTTTGCTCTCCTGAGGAAAAGAAGTAACATTCTATTATGTCGTCTTCAACAGCTGCCATGAATGAGGGGAAAACAGGCAGAGAGGAGGATTTGTGCTAGAAGCTCATGCAAAATTCGAGACTTGAATATAGCACAAGTAGCACTCCAACATTTCAGACTCCTTCAGAGCCAAGRTCCCTGGAGAGTTGAGTTTAAATCACTAAACTTATTTCAGGAAAGTGGAGAACACTCTGGAGAAAAGTCTGTCGACTCCAGCAAAATTAATAAACTGGTTGCTCCTGATGTGAACTACATTTCTTGACAGGAGTTTGACAAATTTCTAATTCCCTCTTAGCTACTTGTGAATGCTGCACYTGTTGCTCCTTTTTAACAGTTATTTAATACTATGGCACAACAGAAGTRATAAGAATTGCTAAGTTTCACTCACCTTGCACTTTCAGTGCCAGTTATAAWAAGGAAAACTGTGACCTTCCTCAATGTCTGCCAAAGAGCAGCCTATTCTTTCCTGATTTTAAATGGTCATGTACAGAGAAAGTATGGAGCCCCCATAGAGTGACTCAGTTTAAAGAAATCAGAATTACTAAATGGAAACAAAGCTCAAATGAAGAGTCTGTAACATTATGCATTTTGTCTAAAGACAGGGCCAGCTGCCTCATATTTGCTGAGAATCTAAACAGAATTAGTAGCATTTAGTTGTCACCTAACTACACTTATTTAGCATARTGACACTGAGTTTGCATGGACACTCACTTTKCAGGGGTTTTCTTTTCTCTTTCTTRTTAAATAGCATCACTGGTTTTGCTTCCATGTGTTCAGGGTGGTGACAGTTTTGYAGTGCTCACTGCACCACTGACAGCATCATGGCTGGTGATGCACAGGACAATCAGAACCTGTCCCTGTGCTCAGGGGCTCCTGGAAAAGCTTAATTCCTTCACAGAGATGATTATGCTGCAGAGTTCAGATGCAGTTCATAATATATGTTCTAAGAAACAGAATAAGGTGTTAATATGCCTTGACCTAAAGTATGTTTTAGAATTTTTCTTATGAAAGTGCCTATGAGATATGTGAATTACACTGAATCAAGCCATAAAACAAGTTCAAATGGAGTGGATTTTCTTTTAACAATAATAAATAATACTAAAAAGGGGTAGTTACCATCTCAGGACAATCCTAAGCCAAATCAATGCCCCCAAAATGACATAGCTACTTCACAGCACAAAGGCCCTTTTTAGTACTGTAAGGTAAAGTTTTGTTTACTGTAACTACAGGATTAGAGTGCACAAATACCACCCTGATGTACTTTTCACTGACATTAGGGCTCTGGTATGTCTGTAATGGTATGGCACAGTTAATGGTTATGCTTCCCAGGATCCTGCACCCAGGAGCACCTTTCCATTAAGTAGGAAAGATCTTCCATGAGGAAATGAAGCTTTTCTATGAAGCTCTACTCAGGAGCAGGACAATGCCTGCTGTGGACAGGGAAAGGAAGAAAAGGTCACATTATATTAGGAAGTGTTCTAAAAGACTGCACWGAGACACGTGCTGTACCCAAACCCAGTGATCACAGCACAGCTACCATCACTGGGSACTCAGCACTTGTTACTCCTGCCTGCTGGCAGCTCTAACAGGGAAATGTGTTCCTGTGTGTTCCACTGCTACAGAATTGCCATTTCCCAGGGCAGTGCAGCCAGGCTTCACCTGTGGGATGGCACTTCCAAGGCAGCCCTGCTGCCTACCGACTTCCAGGTGATCTGGCCGAGTCAGGCTTGCCTGTTTGTTCTTTCAGATCTGAAAGGTTTCTTCTCTTTTATACATTACAGTCAAAGGACAGCAGAGTACCTCAAACAAGTATTTACCACTTTCAATATGCACATCAACTTGGCACTGAAAAAAGAGAGCTAATTTTAGATRAAAGCCCCAAGCAAAAGCTCTGCTTCCAGCACACATGTCAGAGTGTCAGGAGCCTTTTGTCCCCTCTGCGGGCTCAGGGAAGCCGTGGGTGCAGCTCTCTCCTCACACACAGCAGTGGAAGGAGCCCGTGCTGTGGCTGGCACAGCAGGGCTGAGCTGGCCAGGCTGTGGCAGCAGGCACCAGGGCCTGGGGGCTGCACCCACACTGCAACCACTGCACACATTTCCAGCCTTCCTACGTGGTGTAATTCCTGCCAACTAACAGCTTCATTCAGCCTCTTCCTTCCTCTTTGCCTCATCAGTCTTTATGGTAATGCTTTTAATTGATTCTTGATATATTTGGAKCAATTTTATTCATTCGTGCTTCTTAAAACTTACAAAATATTCTGTAGAGCTCAAAATCACTGAGGAAAATCACAATGAGATGATTTTATTTTGAGGAAACAGGGAAGTTTTGTAAAAATAGCTTATTTTTAGTCTGTTCTGTACTTCATATCAYCGTTTGCACCTACAGGAAACTGTAACTATCTCCAACCACATTTAGCCAGCAAAATTCTTTCCTCAAACCTTCTGTTCCCTGAAGACAAGGATTCCCTCAGGAATACAGCAAGAGCTTTTACAAATGTTTGGAAGCAATATGAAGCTGTGTACCAGAAAAAAAAAAAAAAAAGAGGCATTAAAATATCCAAATAATCCACATTATTTATTCTCAGGGCTCCAGGGAAATTAAACAAGGGTGGGGAAAAAGGCATAACCTTACTCCTTTACATACACAGCTCAAATTTACCAGTATTAGCAACTGAAGCTCAAGACAAGAAAATTGAGCACTGGTCTGTAAATTCATTCTAATGACATCACTGCCAGGATTATCCTTTTGGGGATGGCTTGTGTAGGGGGCTGGGAGGAGAAGGCAAGGGATTGAGCAAGGGAGATTTGATTATGTTTGAGCTATTTCGATTTGAAGATGCTCTTAACTGACAAAATAGAAAGCGTCTTATCTGAGAAGGGATTTTACTCAGCTGCTTTAAAAATCCTCCATACATACTCAAAGTCAGCACATTCCCTGGAGGATCAATTGGCTTGACAAACTCTAGACATCCTCTATACCATCTTAGGGGGAAAAAAAAAGTATTTCCATATAGAAACTTTCTCCAGGCAAAAGCATGACATGCAAAGGGTTGTCCTGGGGCAATTAAAAAAGAACTTCTACTAAGTAAATTTAGTGCTTGCAAAAGTTGCTGCAGTGACAACATTTGCTACCAAAGGGTTCTCTTTAATCCAACAAGCTGCAGCAGGGCAAGTGTCTCCCCTGCCACTGCTCTCACAGCAGCACGAAGATCTGAAGGTGGGGCGAGAGCTCTTCAGGCTCATTCATCAACAAATCTGACTTCTAATCACAAGCTGTCTCACTGATTTAAAGAAAACCCTCATCCAAACATTTCAAGGGCTTAAATGGCTTCCTATACCTAAAGCAGTGAAGTGTTGGTCTCTCTGAAGGGGCCAAGGCAACTGCCAGCTGTAGTGAACAAAAGCCCTGAATGGTACAGGGTCAGTGAAAAAATGACATCTGCTTCAGATTGCTTGCATTTCCTGCACTAAAACAGGGTTCATCTAAGATATTACCAAACARTAAGCAACTTCAGCTGTTCCTCTTATTCTTAAAAAGACAAAATACAAGAAGAATATAATTCAATAGAAAAATTCATTCCTAAATATCTGAACACATAGATAATTATCCTTACAGGTGGGTTTATGATTGTTTGGAAAATACCTGTTTCAGAATACTAAAAGTTAGTGACAGAAGAGCTGTCCTGGCTGAAATGTGATCCTKAGCTGGAGATCAAGGCAAGGGCTGCCAGTTGACAGCCAGAGGGTTCCCTGGCAGCTCTCTGYTGCCCACCAGCTGGGTGGCTCACCAGTGCCAGTTCCAGACTGGGTCTGAGTCCCACAGCATGGCCATCAGTCATCCTCATGTACCTCAGCTAACCCAGAGCTGCTGCAGCTGGGCCTCAAAGAAAGACAGTGCAACTCAGTGTAAGTTCAGGTACCTAATGAAGGTGCCTGGAGTTCCTATAACCTGCAGATAGAAAGTGGGAATGATACCCATTGATAATAGTTGAAGATCACTTCCCATTGCCTCTTCCTGAGAAAACTGAAGCCACCACTACTGTGCATACTGCCTAAACAATTCCAGCATTCCCCCTTCCAGCACACCTGGCTGTCAGATCTGGCACCAAGTAATGAAGCAGGGGATTTCAACTGTTTCCAAAGAGGACTTGACAGCTGAGGGATTTGAGATTCTGTGGGGCCACCACGCACCCCACATGCCAAAGCCCCACCCATGAMCTGCCACATGGCCAGTGTGGGATGGAGCCCAGCACAGCCTGACCTGCTGGCTCAGAGCTGTGGGATTTGGCATGTGCCTTAAGGCCTGCCTTAACACAGCCTGCCTACAACACTCTGGGTAARCACCTCTACCAGTTAAAACATGAAATAAACTGATCAAGGAAAAAAAATTAGGATGAGCTACACTAAAAAGACATTAGTTACTCATTCTCACTATAGTAAGATATGCATTAAAAAGTRATGGGATGTCTCCAAGTGATGGGATGGCTCTTGTGTTCTACAGTGTTAAGTACGAGGCTTTGCTACCTTAGAAATGATTTTTAAAGAAATGCTACTACAGGTTTATCTCACCACAGCACAGTAAACTGGACAGACTTAGTTTAGCATTCTCTCGTGTCYAAATATTTATGGTAACCCAAGTATCCCCAGGAAAATGTGCACTGAGTGTTCCACCAATATTTTAAGAGTTAAGGTATTTTTGTGTTCTTCTATCTCCAAACTGCGTACGTTGAAGAATGAGAAGCTTAGGAACTCCTGCCTAAGACACTTSACATAAAAATAACACATTACCTGTGTAGCACTGCACAGATGCAACCAGGCACTGAAACACTTGAAACAAAAGGTAAGAGCAGGACACAGGAGAGACAACTAAAAGAACCCCAAAAAGTRAGYTGGGAGAACTTAGAAAGCACAAATTCACTAACAACTAATTAAGAACATTGGATCAATTCTCAAGTAGCTCCGGTGATGTTTCCAAAAAGGAATTTGATGTTTCAGTGCTCCCTTTCATTTGTGCATTTCCATATGCAGCTCARTCCATAGGTGTGAARAGCTGGATGGGCATTTCCCCACACAATTTGGTCAGTGCATCCAMGGCAMRGATTTGGATGTGCCCATGAGCCAGGYAYTCAATTTCTCCACCTGCAYTACAGGGGTAACACTGCCTCACAGGGATTCTATTGSTGAGGACAAACACAAGCAAGYTTCAAAGGTGCTAAGATTACATYYCAGAAAACTCATATARAATATCCTGATAGGTTTCTAAATAGCAGCATCATGGCACAACGTTCAGCTGACAGATATACAATGACAGTAGTGGCCAGATGGTTTAAATCAGTAATTGCTATCCATTGTTGGTTTATTTGTGGGTTTTTTYCCATTTTCCCCTCAAACTTCTGGCAAATATAATGAAAAAGGATGACTTGGCAAAGTGGAATTCAGGAAAAAACCCTTCAAAACCAGATTTATATTTAACTTTTTGTAACCTGAATTGCCATGTTCAGCATGGGTCAGASCAGGAATTTGTTAATATTTGGAAAGAGCCTCCTTTGGACGCCCTGAAAATGAGCTGTATTCATTACTAAAAATCATCCACGAGTTGTGTAAATATTTACTGAGCCGAAAGAACATGCTGGCCAATGTTTTCCACAAATCAGTGGAAGGGAGTCTCTAATTAATGAAAGCAAAGCTGTAGGGTTTACTAGGCACTTAGGGCCAGTTCTGGAAGCTGAACACAAATGCCAGAGTTCAAACACTGCAGTCTATTAAGTCCTAGTGCTCTCTTGCTCTCGGCTGACTGCTCGCAAAGTGTGAAGAGGATTAAGGTGGATGGGATCACTGCCAGCYTCAAGTTGTTAAATGACTGCATTAGGAAAAAAAAGCTCCATAACTCACTGCTGTTGAATATTTCTCCTACAGAATTCTCAGCCTCTGGAAAGATAAACAGGGAGAGGGAAAGGGTTTGGATGGGGGTTTTCTTGGGGAAGTTACAGAGCATTTACTGCACTGACAACAGCAGGATCATAACCATCTGACCCCCTGAATACAAATAATAACTGGGGGGGAAAAGCAATAATTAATGACCAAGTCTTTGTACATTCCATCAAGTAAAACAGCTGTCATAAACATCTTAATTGAAAGAGCTGCTGGATAGGGAATTTAGCACTGTAAAGTGCTTCTTCCTTCTGCTGCTCCACAGAACTGGAACATATCAAGGCTTTAAATTTTTAAACACAGCTTTCACATGCTTKGGTCCACAGAAAAACCTCTGAAAAACCAGCTTGTTAAGAAATTTATCTAGCACAGCCTTCTACCTTCCTTTCTGTCTGGAATGCTTCCATGCACTGAGCAGACATCACTCTACTTATCAAAGCTTTTAATAATATATTCTAATTGTTTAGACACTACATAACCTCATTCAAGGTTATGGAGTGTTTAAACAATTAGAATATWTTATATTATATTCATGCAGAGTGTAAGCAAATCTTCTGGCTAAATTGCCACATCTTCTGAAAAATTGGGCAGACCTCAAGGTTTGCCCTGGTTTTTCTTATAGGTAAGGACTTGCCATAATAAAGGGCTGAAATTTTTGGAAGTCRGAAAGACAGATAATTTCTCATACCCAGAGAGTAGCCAGAGAAAATGTGGAGAAGGAGAGCAACTCTCCAGTTTTAGTAACAAGTTATTATCAAATGAATAGAGGAATTTTGTGCATGCCAAAAGCTTCTCAAAAGGGCAGTCCACTGGTGTCTGCTCATGACAGACAACATTTTCGAGATGAACAGATCCTACCACCRCTGCCTCCTCTATTAAGAAAAGTGACTTTATTTGCCACACCATATTTGAACATTTGGGGTTTTTTATTGCCTCTTCTTGCCAGTAAAGAATGACTAATAACTGTAAATTGTAATTTCCCAGCTTTCRTGGTTTCTGTGTCAAGCAGTGTTCCTTATCTTTTGCAAGTTTCAATTTGGAGACAATTTGGTCTTGTGTACCATTTTTTCCCCATTTTATGTCAAATTAAAACTTTCTGACTCCTGACTATAGCAYAGGTGACCAGCACAGCACCCAACACAGTGATTGAGCTTTCCTGTTTYGGTAAGGCTGCAAACAGGGCAGGTATCAGAAGCATTATCTGCCTGTGTTGGGCAAGCAAAGCATGCTGGAATCAGACTTTGAGACTGAACCACAAGGACAGGTACCAAGAACAGGAAATACCACTTTCCCCCCAACCCTGAGAAAGGCTTTTCTCTCTTCARAAGCACACACTGCGGTGTCCCTGCCAAAAGCTGGCACTCATTTTCCCTCCTGGCAGACATGAATTCCTTCCCTTAGATGCACAACAAGCAGCTGAGTCAGGCCTTAGGAGACCTTGATCCTCACCTCCCTCSCAAGCTGTCCCTCGGCTCCTTTGCTGCACGAGCCCTGGAAAGCAGCACAGGTYACAGGGAAACTCTGGGTCTCTTCTCCCCTCACTTCATGTCTTCTTCACAGGTTACTGAAGACAAGAATCAGTTTTATACAAAATACTAATTTTGATTTACATCTTAGAAGATGAACAACCATGCCTGTGTTCCCTCACTATGCTCCTCAAGCCCTATTAAGCTCCACTACAAATTGCTCATTTAACAACAAACTAGAAAGCACAAAAACCCAGTTGAGTCATACCAGCCTACTAGGAAAGAAATGAAAAGCACAGATTTTAAGGAATGCAGGCCCATCATCGCTGCATTGTCTCAACTCTTTCACGTCTAGAACATGGGAGCGAAAATGTTTCAACTGGAAAAAACCACCAATGAACACAGAAAACTCCACCAACCAAAATCACAGAACTACAAAACTAAACCAAACCCCAAAACTCTAAAAAAATTTGTTTAATCAATTTTGTTCACAAGCAACTTTTCAGAGAACAGCAAAAGGCTGATTTCTTACAGAACTGGAGGCTGGCAAGACCCTGGCTGCACAGAGGATCTCAGGCCACAAACACAGTGCAGAGAGGAGGCCTGGCCTGCAGCAATGCCTTGGCAGACTCTGGGTGGGTTTCTTACAGCTGTGTTTTCAAGTTAGCCCCTCAATCACCCACACAGCCAAACCCTCCTGTTCAGGGTACCTCACTTGCTACACCAAAACCCAAGAAGATGACTGGCTGGAATGTAGATGCCACCCTCAGCCCTTCTGCAGGCACTGGGATGTAATACACGTGGCAAACCCAAACCCATGGKCAGCCCTGGCTGACAGAGACAGTGCATGCAAGGCCAGACCTAGCCTTTAATGCTGGCACATCTGCACAACAACCTGCAGTATGTGAGAGCAAGAGACCCTCTATTTCACAGCCTTGGGGAAAAGTGAAACATGATTTATTCTGCTTAACACAGAAAAAAAGAAGAAAATTTTCAAATTATGGGAAGATCTACTGCTTCCCTAGAAACACAGAATTTAAGCAGTCTTTTGTTTCCTTACTTCCTTTTCCTTGATCTTCTGGCTGAAAATGCAACTGGTGCTCCCTAACCAGACTGTCATTTCTCCTCTCCCAGCCCCACATTTATAACATTTGGCTTTCCTACTATCTGCTTGATAATTACCTTCAATGAAAGGTTTTTAATAAGCAGGAAAAATAGGAATGGCAATGACTCCTTTTGGAACGMAGTAGAGAAGGCAGCAAAGCAAGGCAAGGGCAGGCTGGTGGCAGGAAGGCAAGCTGTGAGCTCTGCACACACAGTTTCATCTCGAGAGCTCGCTGCCAGTGTATTCCAGGAACGACGCGCCGTCTGCTCCTTCTCCTCCCCTCAGTTTCACAAGCATTACACAAACCAACCACAAGCACCACTCTGTTCTGAGGCACAACCAGAGACAGCAGAGGAGCAGTGCTGAAACTGCAGTTGGACTGGACAGAACCAGAACTCCAGAACTCCCCAGCTCAGCTCTCTCTAACTGCAACGTGCCAACAGAAAGGTTTAGAGTCTGCTGGTGCCATGGCCAAGCTACTCATCCTCAGCACTGCCCAGATCTCAGCAGAGATGCAGCACTGGAAAACTTCCCAGCACTCTTCCTACCTAAGCTTCCAGGTCTGGCAGCCTGAAAAACCACTCTTTTCACTCTAAAATACTTCTAAGTGAGTGCAGACACCCAAGAACGCTTTAGGCGTGGTAGCCAACAACTTACAGCAAATGTATATTGCCCATGTGACACAAATATTCTAYTGGCATCCAAGYTCTAGACTGAAAAAAAGGAAGAAWKWTCTTCCTCAAAAAAAWAAAAATCAAATAWCACAAAGCACAGTAARGTGCACTWMAACTCATTAAAAAAAATTATTCATTTTACRTGGTAACACTTCTTAAAAAACACCATCAGTACCTTTTTCCACATGAAAGAGTAATGCTGCATTCTTTGGCTAAGATTGCCTTCTTTAGTAATATTCGACACCAACACCTCAATTAATATGGCTTTTATACAGAAATTTTTTAAGAGTTTGTTGCTGGCTTCCCTTCTTCAGATGACCTTACATGAGCTCCTTCACACTGGCATAAAACAGGCAATGACGACATTCTTGTATCCAGCCTTCTGAACAAAAATACAGCTGGTGCTCCCCAACCAGACTATAATTTCTACACTCCCCATATTTATGTCTAATAACATGTGGCTTTCCTAGTATCTGCCTGATAATTACCTTCAATGAAAAGCAGACCACAGRCACTGAAAACCATGAAACATAACAGTAATTCTATTTCAGGAAACAAAACAATCACTTCACCCTTTCATCATAAAGCTCTTTTCCAGGTATCCATGAGGTACTGCRGAGTCAATTCCAAGCTAACATTCACACCTGCCTAATCAAAGCCAGCACTGCAGAAGGTGATGGATTAATCAGGCTTTATTTACTGCTACTCATCTGTGTTTTCACATCTAAAGCTGCTTGAGTCTCACTTTTTAAAATTAAAGTGGTTAAGGAAATCTCGGACTGATATTTATACAAGCTAACATGGAGTAGAAAACTTCCTCTTAAGAGTTTCCTGATTCCCTTCATCCTCAGTCCCTGCTCAGTCTGGTTCAATGCCACCAGATTAATGTCACTGGGCTGAAATGCCACTTGTGCACCCCTTAAACAAATGTGTTGGGCAAAACACCTGCACAGAAAGGAAACACCAACAGAGAAACTGCCTGCATAAAGACTGCRTCAAAATGTCTCAGTGAATGTCTTGATAGAGTATTTGCTATAAAGAGAGTCTAAATATTTCACCTTTACAACTTTTGTCCAGCCAGCCATGAAGAAGAGGTAGACAACCTGCTCTAGAAGCAGCCAGAAAACATTTCAGGACCGCCAGCCCTTGTTCTTTAGGTGACTTGAACCTACCAGACAYCWGCTGGGAGCTTGATACAGTGAAGAGAGGCAGGCCAGGAAGGGTTTAGTGTGTGTGTGTGTGAAGGACAACATTTTGTCACAGCTGGTGAGTGAGGCCAGCAGTGAGGRACTGTGTTAGACCTGYTGTTTGCAAATAGAGAAGGCCTGSTGGGAGATGTGGTGGYTGGAGGCTGCTTGGGGCACAGYGATCATGAAATGRTAGAGTTCTGATATGTGGTGAAATCAGGAGGAACATCAGTAAAACTCTTGCACTGGACTACCAGAGGGCAGACTTAGGCCTATTTAGGAGACTTATTCAGAGAGTTCCTTGGGAAGCAGCCCTTAAAAACAAAGGAGTCCAGGATAGGTGTGTGTGCTTCAGAGCAGAGATCGTGAGGGCACAGAACAGACTGTCCCTGTGTGCTGAAAGATGAGCTGACAAGCAAAGCCTGGATGGACAAGGAGGTTTTGAAGGAACTYAGAAATAAGAGGATGCACCATCTTTGGAAGGAGGGTCATGTCTCACAGGAAGTATTTAAGGGGGCTGCTAGGGCATGCAGGAAAAGAAACTGGGAGGCCAAAGCTCAGTTCAAACTTATTTTGGCAACTTTGGTAAAGGATAGTAAAAAATGTTGTTACAAATATATTAACAACAAAAGGAAGGGTAAGACCAACCTTTGTTCTCTACTGGATGCAGGAGGGAACTTAGTAAAATACAAAATAGGGATGTTTATTGAGCAGCAAAACATTAGTTATTACTCCACCTGCAGGAAACATAAAAAGGAAATAACCCTTGATTTTCATGGGATCCAAAATGGACTGAAGTGTTAGGTCCTGCTGTCCTCTTAAGGATACTGAAGAAGTGAGAAACATACCCTCTGGAAAACACCCTCAGCYTACTGCTCTTAAAGGTAATAATAATAATAAGGAAGAATATTCCAAAAATCCTATTAAAGGATAATTGAGAATAGCCTATTACATTAAACTCTACTGCTCACAGTCAGACCACTGAAGCAGCCTTGGAAATATCAAAGATCCACTAGATCTTATCTTGCCAAGATGTAAAATATACCCCAAGGAAGTTCTCCTCTCTCTCTGCTTATTCTCATGCAGATCAGCTCCTGACATATCCTTGGAGACTGCTTTGGGACAGGCAAGAAACTGCACTACATAAAAACTCCAGGGATTGCAGAGAGTCCCTCTACGGTTCCTGGAGCTCTCACAGAAAAGAATTCTCAGTGCTTGGTAAGCAAGAGGTTAATAGCCTATATAAAAAACACCTCTAACAAAAATGTTATTCCAATTGTATTACATTTAGGAGCCCTGAGGGTCATGGGGTAGATAATCAAAAAGGACAAGGAGGAAATTAAAAAAGGGAAGAAGGCAATCAAAAAGGGCATTTAGAAGGACCCGTAATCCTCCATAGGAAGAATACTAATTATACTACTGCATCATCTTATAATTAACCCTGGTCTAAATTTTTTTTTTATTTTAGCTGTAATAACTTTCACATGTACAATGATTTGATTGCTAATTCTTACCAGTTGTTCTTGAACAGCTATTTTAGGGTTTGTAGCCACTTTTTACACAGCAGTTTAACTCTCATATATAAAAAATAAGAGGAAATATTTAGATAGTTGAATTTTTTGTCATCAGTCATTCCAATTAGCAAACTGATTTCCTTTTATTCTGACAGTGCTGGCTGGTACACTCCTTTTCTTTCCCCAGAAGTCCCTTCTGTTTGGAGATGATATTAATGTCCAATATAAATCAGTGTGTTGCACTCACTACAGCAGTCCAACTCGGCCATACATTTTTGTGATGACTTCCATCTGTATTTCATATTTCATTTAATAAAGGTGGGATATCACTGTAGGCAGCAAACTAAATTCTCAGCATACCTTCATTCCACAGCAGACCCCTGCYTGGGCTCACCTACATTCTTGGGTACACATTGCTGTGATGTTTCCAGTGACTTAGGAACAAGCCTGAGCACTTGCCAAGCTGCAGAAAACAAGCAAGGCCTAGGAGAAGGTGCTTCCCCTGGATGAAGACTTCTCATTTATGTCTGAAGCTAACATTAAATCCTAAACTAACCTGAGATATTGACACATGCAGTGATTTCGCAAGAAAATCTGGCAGAGAAAATATTTTAAAAGTGGACTCCACGACCAGTCTGGAGGACTGAAAAGATGCAGGAAACAGCCTGTCTAAAGTCTGCCCCCAAAGGAAGGACTCTACAGACATCAGTAATTTTTCCCTTGATCCTTTGGATTCATTCTAGCCACACATCCTCCCTGCAGATAAAAAAGCAGATGTGCTCCTCTCTAAGATTCAGATGTATGAACAAGGATACATGGCAGCAGAAATCACTTCTAACTGAACTTTGGTAGATGATATGAAGTTATCCTCTAATGTTTCATACATTCTTCAGGTATCTGTAAGGCACCTTGGTAATTAGYTCTTAATGGCCACTAGATTGTCAGACAATTCCCATTTGGAGGGCACTATTCCCAAGCCAGGGCCAATGTAAGGAAGGCAGCCTCTAAGGCTTCCTCCACAGGCTGTGCCATGGGAGCAGGCGTGTTTCCTCATCATTTTTTAAAAAGCACYTCACTACAGAAAGACAGGGCCTGAGGGTTTTGGCTCACATGGTTTGTGAAACATGAGCTCCACAGAAATCTGGAGACTGCACTGTGCGGTCAGCAGAAAGTACACTCTGGAAAAATGTACTGCTCCTCTGGAGGAAACAGAGCAACTGCAAAACCAGCAAGGCAATCCCTGCTATTAACACTGATTTCCTGCTGGTGAACCAAAGRMGRTATGATTTTCAAAGCAAGAATTAARCCCTGATTAAAGGGCAAACCCCAAACTTCAGTTCTGCATCAAGAAATGCTGTCTAGGCACAGTAATAGTTTGCAGAGAGCAAATAATGCCACAATTTTGTCCCATATCAGTCAAAACATCTGCGTAAGAATTCAGGCAAAAGGAATGCTACCTCCCTGGAAAATGAGCAAKAATAGAACATCCTAAAGCATGAGGAGGCCTGCCTGAAAATATCAAGCCTTTTTTGCTCCTTKAAAACCCTATCTTAACCTAAATGCATGTTCTCAATCAATATTTAATAACACCAAAGTCACAGCACCCTGAGGCACTCAATATATTCTCCTATTCCTATTATTTTCCATGAGGTAATATTTAATATAGTCRCTGAATAATTTGAATTAATAGTTGCACTCCTCAGATAATCCTAAAAATGGGACTTGAAGGCAAGTGTAAGCTTCCATTGCAGCCTGCACCACCAGGCAGCTGAAACTGAAGTTACAGAATTAGGGAGTAATTATTATTTAATGTAGYATCTCCTCTGATTCAGAAACACTGACTGCAGCTGCAGTGATTTTGTCACAGGAAATTGTCACAGCACTCAGTGTGTTTTCTTTTTGCTGGCTTATCTCACAAGGTAGTAACACAGYCAGCAGTGAAATGAAGCACAGAATTACCTCATTAATGACCTATCATTGCTAATGYCTTCTTTTCATATTCAAAAGGACAACTGAGAGCAAACACACTGAACAGTTAACATCTGGGAACATCAGGAAATGGCAAAAATGGCCCTGCTGTGAAGGAAGGTCAGCTCAGAATGGTGAACAAGCACAGCCTGTTATGCCCACCCAGGCTGTGCATTCACAGAATGCAAGTAATGACATTCAAAGTTTTCTTTGTTAGAAGTTGTGCAGTTATTACCACTTTTGCCCTGGGTACCTGAAGGTGGTGWCTGCTTAAGCACACTCAGCAGTCACAGTCGGTAGCAAGGAATTTTCTGCCTCTATGGTTAAACAGAGCCCTCTTGTCTCGCCAGAAGCCTGACATGGAAACGTTTTTCTGTGACTGACAGAAGCAAATAAAGGATTAATTCACCTGCTTTCAACTACTGCTTTTATTAATATAACAAGAATACCTAGAAAGGATAATTGCCACTGACAGACTACCTGCTATTGATTTTTCCTTTTTTTTTTTTTAATAACCACAGCAAGCAAAAAGCAGCTCCATTACAAAGAACAGGTATTGACAGCACTTAGAGAATTAAAAACATATTAATACATTTGGCAATAAATAGAAATGAACAGTGTTAGAAGACCAATTTGCATAAGAAATAAAACTTTAAGGGATTATCACACATTTTTTGGTGTGTATGTAAAATAATTGCTGGTTCAACTAAATGGCTGCCCTTTAAGAAAAGAATCATGTTGAATCCACTGTGCAAGTAAGTTCCACATAGGGACTAGGACTGACTGAATATGGAAGAAAGTGATCCTTGTTGGAAACATTCTTAACCATTACACAGCATTTTGGGGTGTGTGTGCCTTCTTGAAGCCACTGCTGCTGGGCTGCCCAGTGGTGCTACAAAAACACACCAACAGGGCTGTGTCCTGCCCAGGGTACATGTGCTTTCAAAGGTGTGCAAAGGTATTTTCTGGTTCCAGGCAAAAGGGTTTAATGATGTGGCTCAGACAGCCAGGAATCATCTGAGGAATAAGCTTAAAGTRCCAGTCAGCTAAACACAGGCTAAATTTATGCTAAGGAATGAAGTATGAAGGCAACTCAACAATGACAAATGTTAGCCTGGAAGCCAGGGCTGGGAGATTTGTTAAGTGTGTTAAATTTTTGTTGTTCTCCACATGGAAGCCCTTTGCTACTTCCTCTCCAAGAACCAGGCATGGTGGGACCCCCACYTCCAGGAGCTTTGAGATGGGACACTGATCTTTGCAGACACCACAGCATCTCCCTGCTGGGTTTTCTGCAGCTTTCAGCATGTATTGAATGCTGATGGCAGCTAGAACCTGATTCTTCTCTCACTCATTTGTTAAATAAGCAAGCTCCCAACTCCCTCCTGCGCAGCATAAAACAAAGAAGGGAGGCAATAATTTTAACACTTTAACTCAAAACTGAACAGAATACAGATGAAACGCTTCTTTACATAAATTTCTCCCTGCTGAATTGCAAAAGCATTCTGCAAACAAGAGATGTGTTATTCAAAGGGGGAAAAAAAAGCAATCTCATTTAAAATGTTAGGCAACCTAAGCATAGGCCCACTGCATCTCCCCTAGCTTTGTTATTGGTTATCCAAAGCCAAGCAAGCCTGTTACCTGGATTACTGACAGGCTGACAATGGAATTACTCCTGGTATAAAGCTGCTTTGCAATCAAATTTAACTTCTGAGGTTTGTGGGGATTTTTAACCACTGAACTACAGTTCACCTACTTTTTGCACAGCAAACAAACCTACCGTTCTCAGAATTTCAGTTTATCAAAGTTGTCCTGAAGTTGTCAAAGAGACAAAAAACCCAAAGAAACCACATAAGATACTCCCCCCAGCTCAGCGCAAGGTATCAAAGCTCGGAGGATCGGTGCGTTTTCCTGRCACCGCTGTGTTCCTCCCTCCTCTGAGCACGCTCACACCAAYAGAGATAAGGGCCCAGATAAGACTCTCCACTGCTGTGAAGACCCTCAGCCTGTGTATGAACTCAGAAATGCTGTCTTGGGTACTGTGCACTCAAAATACAGGCCTGGCAAAGTGCAGGCCTGGTTACCTAGAGCTGAAACATTTTTCCTGTTTAGAGAAAGCTCCCAGCTCACACAAATGGCACTGAAAGGCAAAGCAGGCTACACAGATTTACATTTCATTGGCAATCCTGTGACATAACTTGAGAATCGGCGAGGGAAAAAGACAGGCAGGAAGAGAGAAAGATACTAATTGGTGAATATTGCAAAGAAAGTGAAGTGAGATTAGCAGTAATTGACACCCTGCTCTCTAACTAGGTTGCTCTGTCTAAAAGACACTCGAGGCAGATGAGGACATTGGGATGACGAGGGAAATCCACTGATGGATCTGCAGAGCCCACAAACAGGCAAGGACAGGCACTCCGAGCCTTTGATGCAGTTGCCTTAAGAGGAACTGCTCTCCCATAAACACCTTTTTTTCTCCCAGCATGCTACCTGCAGGTGACTAAACTGTTTTCATGCATTTCCAATTGCAGCTGATTTTCTTCTGATTCTGCTGTAATTGGCTCATTTGCTTTCAGCAATGCTTTCAGACCTGACTTTCAGCGACTTCTAAGAAGCAYTGCCAGACTGGAGGAAGAGAGCCATTAATGTCACCAGGTGTGCTCTGCAGCCAYTCCATTTACAGAAGTGAATCACTGTGACCTATAAACAACTGACACTCACTGAAATCTCTCTGGATAGGAGAAATAGAATTTTAGTTACAGACTCTGTAATATGCAAAGTAGACCCGAGTGAACTGTTCACAGAGAATAATCTTTATGGCAAATTCTMCCTTTTTCCTACTTATGAATAGGCTTTGGCTTTCATGAATTCACTGGTGATTTAAAGGATTTTGACCTTCTGAGAAGAAAAGGTAAATTAGCTAACTATTGCCATTCCAGTCAGGATCCAGTCCCTCAGACCACAGCCATGTACTTGATTATTTAACCGAGGGGGATGGTCCTGTTCCCTGACTGGTTACATGTATGTTTGTAATTAAAAAWGAACACTGAYGGCTGGATGAAGGACTTTTATAAARTGACTGATATTCAGCTACTGGAAAAGACTGAGCTCATTCTAATACMCAGCAGAGCCAGTTTTGAAGTGAATGTAGGGAGGGTGCACCATCTCCTGTRCCCAGGGGACTGCCAATCTCCTCAAGAGCAAGCACTTGCCCAGTTCTGGCTTGGGGTGGTGTGCTGCTTGTCTCACCCAGGGTATTTAGCAATTTGGGAGTGAGGCTCAAAGCCTGCTTGGGCTGCTTGTAAAACACACTCCATATCCYCTTACCCATAATGTTCAGTGCAAACAGGAAACCCACTAGAGCTAAGTTTGGGACCAAGGCTTCGTAATTGTGTCTTGTACTTCCTTTCCACCAACTTCTCAATCTCTTATCGAATASGGATGARAATRGAAAAAAGSAAAAATGTTTCAGGGATTTGTTGGRAAAAAAAGTGGTAAAAMYCCCCAAAAACTTCCTGACAAAAAGAATTGTTAAAGCCCTGTGAATTTCTAAATAATTGAAGTCATTTAATCTGAACAGTATGTTTGAATGTTCCTCACCTGCACTACCCTATGGTTCTGAGACAAGGCCAGCGATTCCTGTTTCTCAAAGCTTTTACTGTGAGTGAGAAATGAGCACGAGCTACCAGGAGCAGAGCCCCCTCCAAGAGGCAGAGAGACTCCCTGCCCCTTGAGCTTCAACACAAACACAGGAAGCCAAGGTTTGGCCCTTCTCTCCCACACAGCCTCACGTGGCAGCGAGACTGCACGTGAAATCATCCTGCAGGACTTGTACTGATCTACCTGGCACTGCACGTGCTCAGCTGCTCAGGAGAAATCCCACTCTGATGCAATTCTTCACTTGCACAGTCTGTGCTCTCTCTGGTTGCCTAATCTCAGTCATCCCCTGCTCAGCAGTGTTTTATTAAAAGTTAGCCATGAGAACATATCTGCAACAGCTGTAATGGGCAACATGATTTCCCCATGCCCTCTGTTGCTTTAGAGCACCCATTTCATAATAATTTCCACCAATGGGTATACATGTAAGGTCTACAGCATTTCCTATTGATCAGTGTATGAGATTTTCACATAGGTACAGAGACATTAGTCTCTACATGACTGTCATCTTTCAGTGTTTTTGCCTCCAGTTACACTGCATTGACAAAAGGTATATTTTCCACAGGTAGCTGTAATTTATTCCTGAGTATTCACTGATTGTCAGTCAAAACAYAGATCTGAAAGTAAAACTTGGTCTGAGAAGAAAGGTTATGATGGAAAAGAAAAAAGGAGACTCAATTATCATCTCACAGGCCTTTTTAGCTAGGGGAACACTTGAGGCTGTACACTCCATTCTGTAGGGTCATTTTATAAATTACCATCAGATTTAATGTAAGGGTCATTGAACTCTCTGGACAATGCTAAACACTGAACTGCCCAGAAGAGGTGGAAAGCACAACACACAAGCTATACATTCAGAAGCAAAATAATCCTACACAAAAAATAGACAAATAAAATTAAAAAAAGCTTCCGGGGCATGTCAAGTAAAAACTGATCTAGAATTTTGACTGTCCATTTAGAATACAAAACTCTCACTAYATCAAGGCTCATGGTTTTGTTTGGAAAGGCCATTCATATTCCTTGATGTGAACCAGAGCCTGGCAGATCAATAAAGGCAGGAGTAACAATTCTGTTAGGTTTTGTCAAAGCAGCACAGCCTCTGTGAAATGGTTCTCTCTGAGTGAACAGAGGTAAATAACAGTAATTGCTTTGTTAGACTGCATGGCAGAAATGAAGCCTTTTATACTTCAGCAGAGTAAAAGTCCAAACCACGGCAGGAAGACTCAATTTCAGCAAAGAGCCTGTAATGAAATAATGCTGCTGSTTCTGCTAGCCAGAAGCTTATTGGRGCCTTTGAAATGGTAATGTCCTTTGCTGTATGGTGGAAAGCTGCTAAATGAAGAATCTTGTTGCACAGAAATTGATATTCTTTGAACAGATCAGTCTATTTTCCATAACAACTCTATTTTCAAGTTAGTTCCACTGCCTCCCTTCAGCCTGCCCTGCTCCTGCTCGGAAGGGAGCACCTTCCCACAGGTAAGCAGTGTTTGCTAATCCTATTTGGGCTTGACAAGACAGTGASTCACAAGGAAACTCTTCCTTTGCCCGGCAAGCACATGTGTTTTCAACATCTCCCTCAAMCATCAGGTTCTTGCACATGCAAAGAAAGTCTGAGTCATTTGTGTACCTATGGCAATAAGGTCACCTGTCGTGCCCTCCTTGCCATGCTCTGCCTCTCCAAGAAAGCTCTTTTCTTCCACACTTAATAGCAGGTGTTTGCAAGGTCAGTTCACGGTTAAATCTTCTAACAGACATTGGTTTTGCATCACCAATTAATTTCTGAAAGAAACTAGGCCACTATTAGGCAGTATTTTTGGGCATTAAATTGGGCAGCATCCTCACCAATAAAATTTATAACTCCTTACCTATGCACCCTATGACACATTACACTGCTTAATACAACCATCTTTCTACTCTAATAAACAGCTTAGCTCCTAAAATACCAATAAAATCTCACCTAACTCCAAGCACCTGTGCTTTCTAGTTTTCTGTGCAYTATCTGCCACATTCCCACTCCTTATTAAAAAAATAAAATTTAAAATATCACATGAAGCAAAAAGCGGAATATGAGGTGAAGTGACTCYAAAGCATTGTTTAGGTTCTGCCACAATGACCTGGCTAGGTAAATGACGCTTGGTTGGCTTTAACAAAAGGGGCAGAAGTAGAAAGCCTTGGAATCCCATCCCAGAGCCAGATTCTGCTTTTCAACATCTGAATTTCAAATAGGATGGGGGGGGATGGGGATGTCTGCATATGAGGATCTAGAAACTAAACATGTCAGTTGGGTTMTGTGGTGCTACAGTACCAATCAATAYCAGGAATAAAAGCAAAGGCCTCACAGCTCAGGCTTGGTTCCATCAGGCCTTCAAACATATTGTTCTGTTTCATAATCCCCTCTCTTCCATTTACTTTTCCAGAGGAAATTATGCTAAGGAGGTCAAAGCATGCTACAGAGAACATCTGCATTCACTCAYATTGAGGCCAAGCTGGAATGCAGATTGCATTGCATTTACACAACATGAACTTTTGTTACATCTAAACCAAAAAGAGACAACAACCAAAGTGGGGTCCYAAGTCTGCACACTTTGTACACACARAAAACCCTGTACAAGTTTCCAAAATGCTGCCTGAAGTTCACACTGGTTCTGCCACAGGCTGCCARAGGGAAACTTTGCACCCAGAGTATCACTGGCAGAAGAAAAACCTACAAATATCAAAGTTATCTGCAAGGAAAAAYGCTCTCTTTTCTCTGATCTCCACTTGAGTGTAAGATGTGGAGGTTACATTTCAAGAAGCTAACTCCACTCAGAAAGGATTTAATGAAACATCTGCCAGTAAGCTCCTGATGGTAACATTAATCAAAGAGACATTTTAGAGAGAGGACTATAGGCCCATCTGCCTATTTGCTTTCAGTTATGAATCTGTTTACTCTCTCARAAGGACAACCAGTCAGGATCCAGAGTGGTAGCACAAGATCTCACATTCTCATAAAATGCAGATAAGCATGGGAAGAACAAGATCAAAGAATGCTCAGGGGTTTTTTTCTACCACCTTCCATTAGAAAATTGAGCACTTTGCAGTGCTCTGCCTGAGACAAAAACAAAAACCTCATGAATAGTATTAGTAGGCTGTAGTGAGTAMAAGGCTCTAAGTCTCAGACAGCTCCAATGTCTCCATCAGAGTGAGAGAGACAACTGCTGTGAGTACTGGTAACACTGAATCTCAGCACTGTTCCAGCTCAAGTCCTGACCAACAGCCTATTCCACTGACTCCCTTTCACTATCCAGAATGTTCCCTTCTGTTATTTCTGTCTGTTCCCAATCTTGTGATGTGATTAGAGTAGATGATTACGCTTACATAATAGTATCAAATTAATTTGCAGAGCACAACAGCGGAGGAAATTGTTTCGAGTTCTGAAATCTCCCCCTCCTCAGTTTATTTCAGTGACATCAGGGGATTAAAGCAAAATGGGTCAGTAGAACACTGCTGGGAAAACAACCAAAACATCAGTCCTGACCTTGTAAACGAGAGTGAGAAAGATTGCAAACAAAGCAAGAGGCTTAGAGCGTGTTCTGTAGGAAGAGCCATCAAGGTGAATCAGCTTTCTAATCACCCATCACCATGTGAAAGCTGACACAGGGTGGCAGGTAAAGCCACACGCACACAGTCCTTCAGAAGGAACTGGGAATACTTATCCAAAATGCTGCTGTACAGACTCAACTGGAGTTTAACTTTCTGTTAGAAGATAGCCTAATGTGGACAGCAATAAAATTGTAAGTTCCTGATGTTTTAAACCAAGGTGGGGGCATTCAATAACCCCACCTCTGTGCAGCCCCAGAGGCCTGACATGACCCAGCTCAGTYCTCTGGATTCACTAACTCTGCATGGCTCCTCTCTTACCTTCTGTACAAACAATTTACTGCTGCTGGGATGCTGAGATGGGAATCATCTTAGGGGCTATATCCATGTAATTTTTTAGCACTCCAGAAAGTCTCCTGAGAGTGTACAGAGATGGTGCCTAACTAGCAGATTTATATTGACTGTTAATGGCTGACTTGGGGCAGGAAAACAGCCATTAACCAGGTTCATCACCTCACACAGCTGGAACAGCTGGTTTGTGATCACTGCTAACCCTTTATGTACAAGGCACCCACAAAATATTTACCTTTCCTGTGGAAGATGTTTCTTCAACAGCTACTCCTTAAAGCTGGCTGGATAAATAAAAATTTGGCCTGCATCCAAATGCTCAGAAACAGCCAAATGACTGCTTTTGCTAGCTGTTTGTCTTTTCATCCTTCCAATGCAGACACTCACTTTCCCCCCCAAATCTTTTAATGGAGTTCAATTATCAYAACTTCTGGTTTAACAACAGCTTCACTTTTTACACTCGACATGCCATAGCAGCAKATTTTGTGTTCTGCCAGCTCCACAAGCTGAGCTAAGCACAATAACTGGGAGTGGTGTGCATTTGCATGCCACTGTTGCAGCCTGTACCAAAACAATGGCACTCCTGCACCTGGAGAMAAGCAGCATTTATTTTAAAAAGATAGCTAGGCTCTCAAACATCCCAAGTTTATCATGACACCATTTCATTTCTTTCTTGTATTCTATTAACAACTCCATTGCACATTTATGCTGGATATTCAAATTACAATGTTGAAATAGTAGATTTCCATTTTTACTGAACTCAGCATCCTCCAAYAAGGGCGCTGTCACACATCCATTCAGCTCTCAAAATAATCCTGCATGACTGGAAGTTTGCTGCTATAGCACCTACTTACTATATTTGATCAAGTGTTCAGTGTCACAATATGTTGATGCATTTAGTCTATTTTTTCCCCAAGGTAAAAAGACTGGCTTTCCCTTGTTTCTAGAGCATATGAAATAAAAGCAACTCTCCATATAAAAATTCCATCAGTGATCCTGGTGAAAAATGGAGAGCACATGAAGGCAAGGACTGTGCAGTTCTTTCCTCAAGTGTTGTAAACACAGCATAAGGCAGTCATGCTGGAAGCAGAACCTAAACCCACTTTTCCTGTTCCTTCCTGTTTGTTGTTCTCTATCAACATTACAATGCTTTGATGAAATGCAAGTATGAATACACAGACATGCTGTAATTTGTTGTGATTTTCCTTTCCCCATGCCTGTAATTTCTGCATAACTAAGAAAACCTGTATTAATCTAATTTACACATAATAAGAAACACATAACTTTGCTCCTTTGACCATACAATCATGAAACTTGCTCGTCATGTTACTGGATTACAGCAGWATAACCTGTGGTCACCTTTATTAGCTCTTCAGTCTGCTCACAGATATTTATATTGCACATGTYGAGAAGAAAGTATTAATTATTAAAAACTTTACATATCCTTGTGYTGACACTCCCAACACCACACATACTATTCTATATTGCTCTCTGTATCTAAGATACATCAGCATAAAGTATAATGTGGAAAAGAAAAAAAATCCAAACCAAAACAGGAGTCATACTTTGTTTCCTCCATTTTGGCTTTTTGTATTTCTCTTTCTTTCTTTAACGTTGCCCTAAGGACATTTCTCTTACATAATTTCTGCACATAAAATGAAATGGACTTTCATGGGGGCAGACTGGAGAAGGAATTGTTGTATTTGTAAATKGTCTACATCAATGAAGCTGCCAATGCTGTCAATGAAGCATTTACAACTGAAACACAGCCAAGTTACTTCCTAGACTGATCCATCACCAAGGTTTTCTTAACAGAACACGTTATTCCCTTCATGCTTGTACTGCTGGATAGTGCCAAATGATTAATAATTCA
>CADDXX010000173.1:0-85635 GCA_902810485.1 Alauda arvensis | reverse complement strand
CCATGGATATACTATGAAGACTCTCAGCAACATTAAATAGCACTGAAGTTCACAGACTGCACTTAATAACCTTCAAATAYTAAATTAAATAAATGGAAATCTGGGCTCCAACTTCTGAGGAGCTGAGCTGGAAAGAGCAGCACTSGATCAGACAACACCAGTTCTGGCTTGTGACTTCTGTGTGGAGAGAAGATTTGTTCTGTGTGGGCAGTGGCAATACCTTGAATAATTCTGGCTAGTCTGCCAGAGCTCTCAATTCAAACACTTTCCTGGACCAAATATTAATGCTTTTAAAACTGGAGGTTCACAGTGTTGGCTGCTAATGCAATCAAGCTGTAAGAAGCCTTCATATCTCATTTCTCTGTATGTAAAGGCAGAATATAGAGTCTAATCTATGACAATAACCATGACATCTACAACAAACAGCTGCTGAGGGTAAAGGCAGGAAATCAGGCAAAAAAAAGAGGTTTTGGAAGCCTCTCTCTATTGCTTTATCATGGACTGAAGGGTTAATTGTAATAGCTGTTTGGGCAATTTTAAAATAGACAAAGATCTACCAATCCAGAGCACTTGTGTCACACCCTTTAAACCTTCCTATTGTTTCAAAGCACAAAAGGGAAGAATACATCAGTGCTTCCCTTTTGTTTTTTTTTTTTGGTCCAGCAGAGGGGAGGTGGAGGAAGAGGCAGAGGCAGGAATGGGTTCTATTGCAGAAATGCCTGCAGGGTTATACGGATGGCTGAGGTTCAGCAAAATGCCCGAGATTTCATGCAGGTGCTTTGAGCAATGATTTCCTCAGGCTTGCACTAAGACACCAACTCTTCAGAGGCACTCCAGCCAGCCAGGCCCTTAGCAGGAACCTCTGCAGCAGTGTGTGCTTACCCTTTCTGATGGATAAGCAGAAGACAGTGCTGAGTTGTAGCTCTACTCGTTTGGARTTTTTGCCTAGGAGAAGCTCCAGCCTCAGCCTCCTGTGTACTTAAGATGGATGATAGTACTTTGAGGTGACAGCTGAGGGCACTGTGCTGTAATATGCAATTTATGTCTCTAACGTGCTCTTAAGCCACTAGAAGCTAATCATAAAGAAGCAGAAATCATAAAATACATACAGGTACCTGCACCATTTGAAAATATTTCCCCAAGTATCATCAAAAGTAAAATGAGACTGGCATAAYCTGGACATTTGACTGAAATGGGCAGAGCTTTCATAAATCAACTATTTACATGCCTGAGTCCTCATACCACTCAAACATCTTGAGTACAGCAGGGGTAAGGATTTTGCAGAATAAAAAACATCCAAAAAGAGGGTATTATTTTGTTAGACTTGTAATTTTAGGAGTATTTTTAATAGAAACAAAGCAGAATTACATTATAAACAGCTGATCAGCATCCTGTCCATTCACGGGATGTGCTCTCACACACTGAGAGASCCCAGACAAATCCCTACTGACTTCCATGGGGGTTTGCCTGARCAGACAGGCAACAGGGCTCCTTTCAAGTGTACATGGATGTGCCAGTGCAAGGAACCATGGACTCATCTCCTCAGACAGCAGGAGCCAAATGAACCTAATGAATGTCATTTCATCTGCTGCTGTGGCTGTTTATAATAAATCTACTTCACTCCTTAGTCCCTGCAATTTCTGTGCAAGTTGACCCAAGATTAAGTCTCCAAGAAGGAAAATGCAGAAGTGTTAGAAACCACGTCTATTCTTCCCTCTCTGCTAGACACTGTCTAATGAGTTCAGCAAATTATATTCAAGATGTTGTTCTGCTGATCAGAAGTGCTACTACCTGATCCTTGAAAGCCACAGCCATGCCCTATGCCTTTATGTGCAGACTTTTATTAAGTTGTGGTCTCTGCTCCTTGTGTTTCAAGTGTTCAAACCATCAAAGAGTCCAAGAATGCTTTAAAAAAATACACTCTATAACAAATAATGCATGTGCACAGAGGAGATAGCAGCCATTTTGCTGCCTGTCATTTTGAGCAAAATCAGTTTTACATCAGTTTCTGGACTACAATCTGAAAAAGAGTTCTCTCCYGATGTACCCATTTTTTTCAACCTTTGTATGTAACACTGGACAACTAACCTAGAAATCCAAAAATCCTAGTACCAACCACAGAGTTTGAAGATTGATGACACAGATTCAGAAATATCTGTGGAAGCATGGAGAAACAAAAGTGAAAGGTAATCTTCTATGGCATGGTCTGATAGAGTCTTTCCTTCGAAGATCTAATGCAGTATTTTTTCCTACAGAAACAAGAAAAATTGGACAAAAACTAGTGCTGGCTTCCCATGCAAAGGAGTGAGACCTTTTTAAAAGTAGCTGTAAGAYTTTCTGTCAACTAATGCCAGCAGATATTTCAAGAGGACTGAAAGAATATAAAGTTTATTCCTGTTCCTGAGCCCACAGAAGCACTGTTTTCTCCTCTGGGTTTTTTKGKKTTTTKTTTTTTTGCTRTAGTTCAAYAGAACTTCAGGGTTACCTTAYTCATGTCCACAGCTCCTTGGAGTTTAACACACCAGCCAAAATATCCATATTGAAGTTGTGGCTATGAGATTTTCACTCAGCTGCTTGTCTGATTTGGAGAGATGGAGAGAAGAAAGCGCAGGAACCAACCATCTGTGTTCTTACCTGACTGCCATGGAAAATTTAACCATGTAGTTCAGTGTAAGATGGAATTCATAATAGAAAGCAAAGAGAAATTCTTTGAGAAGCTCATAAGACAGAGATCATGCTCAGGCTCCTCCAGCAGCTCATGTTTGACAAATACAGCAGCATCACACATGAACTGCTGGAACTGGGCTGCAGAACTCAGATCCTTTATTAAGGAAATAAGACAATTGACTGTGAACAGGTAATGAAAACAAACAGACACTCAGAAAAATCACTCCATGTCCCACACWGCTGCCAATGCCTCCTGAGCAGCAGCAGGGCTGCTGTAATGTTACACCAGCAGCAACTCTGAAGTTAGCAGCGACTTGGCCCTTCCAGCCAGGCTGAGTCACTCCCCTCATCAGGCAGAAATGACTTTACACCCTGGAACACCAGAGCCCTGATCTCCACCTGTGTTTCCCTTCTCTCAAGCCTATTTTTTGCCTCCTACCTGCCTGTGCTGGTGGTTGTGCTGTCCCAGCAGGCTGCGAGTGCTGCTCCCAGTGTGACTGGCACGTTATTAACGGAGAGGTGGCTGGTGTCTCTCATTAGCTTCCACTGAGTGAAAGCACCTCAGAACTAATTTAGCTTGCACTCACAGGGGAAGACACTGCACTCCACCAAGAAGTTCGCTATTCTGCTGCCTTTAGCAATAAATTCCCCTTCTTTTTTTGTTTTAACATTAATAAGGTGAGAGAATAGAGTATTTCCAAAAGAAATTAAGAAATGCAGAAGATAGATGCAAGTGCAGAGGCTCCCTGTGAGTAACCACCAAGCCCAAGTCAGAGAGATAACACGAATACTGAAGCAGATGTACGGGGTGCAGAAGAGCTCCACAGGCAAACAAGCAGTAATAAAGCCTGTGCCTAGTGCACAGAGTTAAGCAGGTCTCTCAACCATTTAAACTTTCTTCCCTGTTTGTGAGAGTTCTCTGTGGCAACAAATGYAAAACTCCTGTGAAATTAAGGACTRTGGAAATAATTTTGCTCCCCAGGCTGAGAAGGTCAAACAGATTCAGAAAGTACTTCATATCCATCACTGTAAGAATAGAAACCTAATTAGAGACCAGACTTTGTCATCTAAAAGAGATCAAATTCACTTAAAGCTATCATCTAAAACATATTTTTTTTAAAGACTTTCCCTTGATTATTAATTCATTTACTTGCACTGCACACAGGTTCACTCAAATGAAACACCTCTTAACTGCCAATCATACTGGATTTTTGAGGATCACTGTTTGTTGCACTTTCTTCTTTTCCTATTTCTAATAGGTCACCTATTTTTCTATTTTGGTGCTCTTTCAGACAGGGTGTTTTACATTTTGCACTCTCATACATAACTTGACCAGAGTGCATGATTTTGTGTTTTACTAATGGAGCAGCAGTACTCCAGTGAAGTTCCAGAACCCCAAGCTAACAGAYTGCACTGTACCCATGGGATCAGCAGGTCACAGGCAGAGATCCCACAGGCTCTCCTCTGCCATGGAATCAAAGCCATCAAGAAAGGGGATTGAGAAAGATTTCTCCTGCCATGTGCATTTAAAGGTTTTCCACCTATGTGCCAATTAAACAGAGTAGTGCAAGTGTCAGTTAATCATTGCATAGATGGATTAGGATCAATATCAAGGAACAACTTGTGTGTGCCTTATATATAAGAAGACTTTACTGATTTTAATGGGTATTTTCTTATTCCTTTTTGAATAAACTTAATGCCCAGAAAAGAATAAAAAAGAATAATAATTAAATTGGGCTGGAATGGCTTAAACTTACTGTGCCACTGCTTCAGCAAAAGGGGTGAATGCTTCTTTATTGGGCAAGCATAGAATGAGGAGAAAATTGAATGTACTTTATCTTTCACTTTACCCTCATCTGAACAACTGTTAGWCTARGTTTGCAAGCCCAATATTTTGCAGTGATATTTTGGTTAGTGTCTATCTTAGGTTCAAACATCCTCTACTTCTCACTCTATACTAAACACTGATGATAAAAATCAAACAGAATTAGATCACTAYTCCTCAGGCTAGTGATAGACACTGGGTAGGGAATCTCAGTTTAAATTTTTTTCTACCCCAAAATTATCTGCACCAAGAAAATTAATCAAACTTCCCACACACGCCCCCTCCAAAAAAAAAAAAAAAAAAAGAGAGACAGAGAGAAAAAGTTGGAGAGCAGTTACACAACCCAAATTTTCTTGCATATAAAAATATTGTAGCTTCCTGCTTGTTACTTCCTATCAAAGTATCAATTCCTCTTTTGATTATGCAGTTACTGCTGGAGAGCCTTACTACCAGACAAATTACTTTGGAGACTTCSACCACATTATTTACCTGTGACATTAAAGTTCAAATTTGATCCTAAATGCTGCAGCTTTGGCTTGCCCAGCTTAGATGTTTGTACAGATATACAAACAAACCCCAAACCATAGCTRTTAGATCTTGGAGTGCAAACTACACCAAGATGTTTCTCTCATTTCAAAAGGCTCCCACTGTCAGGCTGCAATGCCCAGGTGGGAAGGCTGCTGTGAAATATGTAGGCAATGCTGCTGCCTGCCTTTCAGAAGATGAGGAGCATCTGAAGGCATCAAAGATGCCTGTGTGGATGTGTGTACATTAATCCCTGCCTCTGTGATACCTACACTGGAATATTGTAACACGTTTAATATTGTGTCCTCACAGACTGAGCCCTATTCAGGTAAGYCAGTGCTCCCTCCAGGCTCCTGACTGATTTGAGCTGTTCCAAACTTAGCATCATGCTTGCTGAGAGACTGCATTGTTTGAAGGCTGGGTTTGCATCTTGCTTTCAGATGTTTGTCTCCACTCTTCCACTACTGGCAGAACTAGAAGTTCTAAGTGTCCCTGGGATAGAAAGCCTGTAATGAAGAAAGGGTAGGGCTTTCCTGAAAATGGAGTTCAGCTCATGTTTGCTTCAATAACAAGTAATAATCTATTGTTCARAATTCATATCCCCACCCTGCTGTAAACAGAAGAAAGATGCTGGAAGACTTGTTCTGTTTGTGGTGAAATACAGAGTAGAAAAGCTCAGATGTGACAGTGAAGAAAGACACAAAGCACCCAGACTTCAGTAACAGCTTTCCAAAGCAGTGGTGTGAGTTTTCATTACTCTGTTCCACTTGATGGTTTCAGCTTCATTCTTCATTATGGCATTTCAACAAGTAAAGGTAAATATGTGTTTATCCACCTCACAGAGCCAGCTGCTTTCAGTTCATCACACAGCCTCTCACAGCACTCAGGAGGGTCACACTAAAGAAGTATATTTAATAGCTCAAATAAACGAAAACCCTAAGCACAATGTAACTTAAGTACACTTCCCAAGTTGATTTTAGTTATTTTTTTAGCATTTCTAAGTGTTTTTATGGGTAATGATAAGACTGAGCACCAGCCTTTGATGAGGGCCTGCAGGCCTCTCTGCTCTCCAACCACACTAAAAAGGGTGAGAGAATGTGCAAACCATTTGTAGCACTGGCCTGCACCAGTCTGGGCTCATCTGGAAGTTGCTAACAAACAGACCCGCATTCTGTGTCTATTTTATATCCTCTTCAGGACTTGTAGARCAGCACTCAGATCAGTCACTGCCTTCTTTATGTGAGAATGACTTCTGGCTCCTCTCTAAATCCCTTCTGGCCCTTCCATACAGTCAGCATAAGAATTTTCCACTGATAGGACTTGCCAAACTTCCCCTACATCTATTTCCATTTCTCTTCATTTTTCTTGCTYCTTTCATTTTTTTCCTCTGCATGCTGACTCCCTGGTTCCTCTTCTACTAAATTATGCTCTATTATTTCCACAGCCTAAAGAACTCACAGCYGAAGCATTATTTCTAACCTTATTTTGTATTCCTAGCACGTCCTATAATCTGTTTTGAGTGTTATTTGCAGCCAAGATGCTGACACAGCATCAATTTTGTTTTCATGGTTTGACTGGGTAAAAGTGTGCCTTACTACAGGCACTGAGTTAAAAACAGTCAGCTCCCTAACAACACCACAAACACATTTAGCATGAGCCTTATTTTTTCAGGTGTTATTGTTTCCAAGTGGCAGCTGTAAAGCCTCAGCCCATCTTGGGAAAAAAGGGAGAAAAATGATAAACTGAAATGGTATTTTTGTTGCATATTCTTTTTATTCCTTTCCCAATTTTACTATGCCATTTTTTTCCCTTTCATACCAGACCTATATCAAAGGTAACTGTTGAACATGAGAGGGGCTCCAAAAGCTTTTCTGACCTGTAAAAACACCACACTTCCTTCCATTTCTCAGAAATTACTGGTACCTAAACTGAGTCATTTATGCTGTAGTTCCTTGTTGCATGTACTTAGGTATCCAAGGTATTCCCGTCTCTTTTTCCTCTTTTCATGTGAAATTATGTTCTGTGAATACACATAAATCTAAAATCCCATATCCAAGCCTTTCTGAAGTTTTAGAGGAAGTCTGATATGTGAACCACTGTCCCCTTTTATAACAAGACTCTTTTAACAGCCAAATCAACTTCTTTAGAACTTGAGGAAAGCCAATAAGAACAGTGAAATATTAACTTCTGATAACCTACACTATCCATTTATTATGAAAGTCTAAGGAAGTTATTAAGAAAGCTTAACTCAGTGASTTGCTAATAAAAAATATTGCAAAATCATCATGCTTATTTATTTGATGTATAGATTGCAAATATTAAGTCACTGCCAATCATGCAAATTCAATGCATTAGAAAGAGTCACTGAGAAGGCTCTTCTACTCCAGCTTGTAAATAAGCACRTGTAAACTGCCATTAACAATTTAATTAAGAAAAAAGAAGCACAATTGCAGAGAAGTCAAATGCCTGAATAACTATAGGGTTTAATACCCAGCATTACAGGCTGCATCCAAAGATGCATCACTTTCAAAACAATTAACTAATAATGGTACTGGAAAGACAAGCTTGCCTCTGAAGAATGAGAGAACTGTGGGATGCACACTGTCACCACCCCAAAAACAGAGGGTTTTTATCTCTCCCTGTTCTCCCTTCTGTTTCAACCAGAGAGGAGGTTACATGAACACTAAGAAAGACACCAGCTCGGGTCTGGCTCGTTCACTTCTGGCCTGGCCTTGTGGAAGAGAGGTCACTAAATGACAAAGTGCCACAGGTCTGAGAGTGATTCAGCTGTTCTGCACCCAGGACAAAGGCTGCAACACTCAGGACAAGTCACTCGGCAGGGCTGGCTGGGGAAAAGGCAAATCTGAGAGCTGCCAGCTGCTCTTGTTCTGGCCATCACCTTCCTGCTTTAGGCACAAGCTTTGCATATCAAAGGTGCTCCCTTTTGTCAAYTCCTGTTAGGGGGCAAAAAGGAAGTGTCCCTATCAGTTCCTCACCAGGAGCCACGTGCGAGGCTTTTGCTACCTTTACTATTTCAGCTGAGGAAGCCACTACAGAGAACTTCCTCAGCTAGAAACTCCCACATCTCAGCACGAGTATGAATTCCATCTCACCAACACCTGGCTGGACTCTGTGCTGTGCTCTTGCTCACCCCAGCAGGCTTTAGCCCAGCAGTCAGTGGCAGAGGAGGCTGCACCTGCACACAGAGGTGCCAGAAGATGCTGGCTTTCAGTCCAGCCAGAGAACACCCTCAGCCTCCCCCAAACAGCAGCACTGTTTGCACCCAGCCAGTTCCTGAGCTCAGTGCTTGTGTCCCAGCACAGACACAGGCACCCATCACACAGGTGTGGGCATTTCACACCTGTGCAGCCAGCTTCTGCCTCCCCCGCAGCCACTGAGGAGGTGCAGGGGCCTCCAGGGAGTGAGTGACCCTGTGACACCTGAGGGTGAACCCTGGCATTTAGTGACCATCCTTTGGGACTCCTTTTCACATAATGGGGGGCAGAGCGGGAATAATTCAGAAAACTTGGGAAAACCTGAGTATGAAATAATCTTATAAAACTGTATCTCTCACAGATTTCCAGCTCCCAACTTCACACTGGGGAAGGGTTATGTGTCAGCAGCATAAATAACAGTTACAATCTTGGCATCTTGGTTTCATATGAATTTTTATTTATTTTCCTTTCTTTCATAGCAGAGTGGGTTTTTTTCCCCCTGAACTCCTTCAATACTCTATTTAATGCCAAAAGCAAGAAAGGATGGGTAGGCATAATCTGACCAGCCTTACTTATATTCAGTTTGGAAATATTCCATTGAGTTCACCTAGACTGAATTCTCAATGATATGCCTAATTATCTTGGTCTTGAATTTTTTTTTATGACCCATTTTAGATATGCTAGTTTCAGTGCTAGCAAAAATACTTACCAGTGTTGATGGGCTTCTGCTATTTTTTCCCAATTTACATTAAACTACCCAAGAGGTCCTCTAATTCTTACCACAGCCAGGAAGCCCCAGTGACCTGACCAAACCAGGCTTTCCATAGCTTGATGCACCCCCTTTTCATGTGGCTTTTGTTTTGTGTTGGCTCTGCCTTTTTCTCTGACTCACTGCTGGCTCCACTGTCACACAACCCCACACACTCATTCTCTGCAGCTTCAGTAACCAGCCCATTTCCATTTTACGTGCTGTACCCATTTTTTACCTCMGCAAAATCCTGATTTCTATCTGACCCTCCCATGCAGAGAACCACACCTGCTCTGCAGCATGAGCCAGCTCCAGGTGCTAACTCCAACGCCCTAAAAAACCCCATCCCTGGTGCAGGATTGCTCTGGCACTKTATTCCTCTCTCTTCTTTGGATCCATTGTTTTATTCTCACTACCAAATTTGTATTTCAAAAGCAATCTCTGCTCTCTCTGCTACTTCTGCTACACAGACAATTTTTTCACCCTGAAGAACTACAGCAATCATTTCTGTCYCCCTCAAATTACACCCTCATCTTTKATGTATCTTGTACTCTCTGTTGAACKGAGGTATCCAGTCTTTGGGACCCCTGTATCTATYACCCTSTTCTGCTCAACTGTAGCTCCTTGCAAAAACATCTGAAGGCTTTCTCCTTTCYCAGGAACTTCATCAACTGCTCAGGGAGACTGTAACCCCTCTGCTGTAATCCTCTGCCTTCTTGTACAGAGGCAGATCCTGACTTGATAACATGGATATTTCCCAACTGCTTTCATATGCATTACTGTGAAAGGGGGAGAAGGGAATAGGGGAGCTTCTGAAAAGCTGCAGCTGAGATTTACTCTCTCAGTCTCATGTGCAGCTCCTGAGTACACCCTCTGAGGTACCACTTACTTCCCTGCCTCTGCTCAGGGTGCTGCACAATAAAAATACAGATTTTGCCTGTGAGTCTTTGGGTACTACTGAAATRTATGTCTCAAACAACACATTGCATAACACTGCTAGTTAGTGTTTCCTTYCACCCAACACCTGCATAGCTAGCAAAGTGTAGCACACTTAACAGAGACAGCTGAGAAAAAAAATTAGGAGTCCCTTTTTCATTTGGGGTAGTGCATTATGCACTGCTTATTTTATTATATACTTCTTACAGTATATGGTACATATGAACACRATGAGAATTTTTATTTTTGCTGTTTATCAATCTCATCTTTCACAGGAAGAAAATAAAACCAATACAAACAAAACCCTAATATTTATGTCAGTGCAAGAATAGATCAATGGATCGAAGCCAAAACAGTCCCAAGAGARAAGCAATAGTCTCTTTTGCTGTTAATGAACAGTCTGTTGTTGCAAATTCACGTAGGCTTTAATTTAATAAACACAAATGGATGAATGTGCTTATAGGATGTCATCCCCTTCAGGCTTGAAATCACTGACATGGAAGAATTGTCACACTTCAGTGAATTGAGTGYTACTCCCTACCCTTTCAAACCTCATTCACTGTGGCTACACAGATATGAAAAATAAAATTTAATTTTATAACTAATTCTTATGCCTTTTGCTGAGTTTCACTCTTTTGCATTGGAATGTGGATTTTAAAAGTTACATCCTGTTTTACCTGACTTGCAGATAAATTGGCTCAGTCTGACTTAAAAAGAGAAATTAAAAACCCTTTAGCTTGAACACACAATTTTAATAAATGAAAAAAAACCAAAACCATTTGGAGTTAATTTGACCTCATGTGGGTAGATTCAGAAAATGAGTCTACTAATGTCAGTAAGCTTCAGTCCCCACRTTAAATTTAGCACAAGTTCAAATGTATTTATTTACCAGATGCTCTGACTTTCACTTGGATGCTAAAATTTGAACTACAATGAGCAGTGCTTTTAATCCACTCTACAAAACAAGGAGCAAGCACTAAACTCTGCCTACCAGGCAGYAAAATCTGTATAAAACACATTCTACTGCTACTCAAGGTGGCAAGGGTTAACAGTGCTTTTGTAAACACTGCTTTCCTTGGCTGAGCCCACTGACTCTCTGCTCCAGCCCAAACAGTTAGCAAGGAGTACATTTTGGAGAACAAATGTAATATAGAGATCAAAAAAGAAAAAAAACACTAAGAAAACTTCCTGCTCTGTTTTACAGTTTGACTAATACCAGCTTGTTAACCCAGGCACGTCTCAGTTTCTGAGACAGACTGGATTTTGGGGTTCTTCAGGGGGAGGGTGGGTTTGCTTGGTTTTTTTTCCTTCCAGGAAARTCTTTTCAAAATGCAATCAACTTTGTCCTTTGTTGGTTGCAAGGGCTATGCCTGGCTATAAAAAACTTCATTCAAACATTGCTTCCTTTAATCTGCATGGAGCAATTTATCCAAGTACTAACTCAAAAACAAATCTGTAACTTAGCAAATTAAAACCAAGGCATTTACATCTTGCTGTTCTCCAGAACTGATACGAGAATTACTGATCAGAGATGTAGACAAACAAAAAGAACACCAACAAACCAAAACCAAAAGTGTACTCTGATGCTCCTAGCATGGAACTCTGCCCTACAGAAATCATAAGAAATGTATGATGTACATAAGATCCAAATTTTGCTACTCCTAGAGTTACAGGGGGACAAAAGGAGCTGGAAGAGTAGAGGAAACCAAACATTGCACAAAAGAGGCAGGCTACAACCTTCATACCACATCAGCTTCATTAATTTAAGCCATCTTCAACATTTTAATGGAGTGATTAACTGGCACACCAACCACATCAGTCATGTCCACCAGTAGCAAAGTATATTTTAACTCAATTCATTATAAATGTCTCGCTTCAAATGACAAACGGGGATCAAAGGCTCACCTGATGGGATATATAAAATTCAAAAACGTCAATCCCCAGTTCTTGTGAAGAAAGCAGCCCAAGAGCTACAGCTTCATGCTTCTCTTTAGCCCTTACGAGACACAAATGGCCAACTCTGCTGTGTACCACAAATGGTGGCAATAAAAAGTATGACAGAATGGACATTTAAAAACTAAAAGGTAAAATACCTATGGTGGCAAACGATGAGACCTATTGATAAAGTTAATCCCCAAGATGTTCAGAAGACTGAAATGGGTAATTCAAATGAGGGAAAGTGATAGAAAATTCCAAAATGGACGAAACAGAACCTCAGCTACCCTTGGAATGTTCACACACATTTCCTACAGAAGGTGGAGTCATTCAGAGTACATCATTAACTCATCAGCAAGCTTATTCTACCCATTAAACCCARTAAATCCTCAATACCATCTGAGATCAGCCTCTCTATAGCTGTGAACCAGAGATAAGGACAGGCTGCATTCACAACCTTCACAGCATCCTCCTGCCTGAACAGCACAGGCGCCTGCACAAGTACCAGCTGAGCTACAGAGGAAATAGCTGCAGCCAGACTGATCCCATTTGTCATTAACAGGTTTGCAGGGGCAGCTGAAGAAAACACAGAACTTCCAGGTTTTTCAGTCAGGCCAGGCAGGACTAGTTGATGGATTTCTGCACCAAACACCACCACACTGTTTAAGCATGCCAGGTCTCAGCTAAACCATTTATTTCACTTGAGCAAACCAAGCAAGGAATGTTTCCCCTGCTTTTTTTCATCTTCAAACACATCTCCTTCACTCCTTTGTTACCACTGCAAACCACCACAGGTTCAGGGTAGAGAGAGGCCCAGCACAGTTACAGACACAAATACCAATTGCTTTGGGATGGCTAAAGGTGTGTGTTCTCACAGCTGGCAGTCCTCTCAATTCTGCAGAAATGACTCCATGTTTGCATTAATGAAAAAAGGTTGGATTCTTTCCACATGAGCACTAAGCTGTATCTTTGGATGAAGATGACAATTACTGAAAGAAAGTGCCACATATTACGGAATTCTGTGCTGCCTGTATTTGTAGCCCTGGAATTTGACCAGGTTTGGAGCTGGAGAACAAAAGGCCATCTCTGTGTGAATCACAGAAGGGGCTACTGGAAATCTGATGATAAAGCTCATGTTTTGAAGTTTTATAGTTTTGGCTGCACATACAATTACACATCAGCATCCAAATAATTCGGTGCTTATCCTAATTGAAGCAATATTTTCAGAATTTCTATCTTCTCCTGCAACTTCTGGTGCCCTCTTCCTGTTCTAAGCAGCCTCATCCCCAGGTGATTAAAGGGGATGATATTTTAAATTACTAAATTAAAAGGCCAAAAGGATACTTTGCAGCATTAGGGCCCCATCAGATCACCTGCTGCTTGTTAAGGCAGAATCACAGGTCATGTTTTCCCAATGTTTTGAATCATTAATTGTTTCTTCTAAGTGAACCAGCTCCAGCTAAAAAGACACCAGGACACAAGTAGCCCATATCTGCTCACTGGGGAGGTGAAGGAAGGAAGTTTCAGTTCTATTCTGAATCTTGCTGAGTGGCAGTAGCTGGTGAGTCAGGGGTCTGGCCCAACAACCTTGACTAGAAATTGCCTCTCTGCACAAAGAGCCACATCTGAATGGTCACGTGAAAGGCACTGGCTCCAGCAAATTGGGATTTCCCGCTAGGAAGTAATTTTGTGGAAAGACCTCATAAGTGACTCAAGCTAGAACTSCCACACAAATTCCCTGAGCCACCTTTCACTACAGAACTGAACTGACCTGGTCTGGTTTTGCACTGTTCTGTACCTAACACAGTTTTGTGCATGTGAGCTAAACTCTTGAAGTGTTAGGTAATGAAAGGATGGGGAATTCTGCTCATGGACAGATGTCAGCAACAGTATTTCTGGATTTCATTTAGCACAATTTTACAGAGAATATTAAAGCAGTATACTCAATAAGAATGCTAATCTAGTACCAGAATTTTCACATGCAATCATTAGATACAAAATCACTCCAACACTGAGATGTAAACTCACGCCCAAATTTGGTTCTGCAACTGATATCAGGGCTGTCACTTAGCCCATCTCTAATTTCAGTAAATACATGACGGGAGCTGCATTACAATGAGTAAAATCTTTAGTTTTCCTCTCCCTGCTTAATGTATTTCTCACTGACTGCTGGAGACACTTAAGTCCATGCAAAATGCAGCAGTGCCCACTCCATGCCATGGGTTTGGAGAACTCCAAGGGACAGACATACAAATCACTGAGGATTTTTGCACCCATGGGCCTTTTTAGGTCCCTTGGTCTGTGCCTACSTGGGGCACTGCCCTGAGACCACAGAGGTGCTTCTGGCAGCTCATGGTGCCTGGCACTGTGCACCAGCCAGGAGTGGGAACAAACCATGCAGGGCATGTTTATCAGGGGCTGGAAATGAAATGGAGCTGCCTGAACCCTGGCTAGCACAAACTTCATGGTCTCTCATGAACTTCCTGTGACCCTCTAAGGAACACTGAACTATTGAAACACAGACTTACCTTTCCTATAGCTGCTGCTGTCTTCTTTGAAGCAGTTTTTCCTGTAAGCTGAAGTGGTTTTTTATGTAGACTGACTCACTAATGCTGTTGGTGCCTAATATTTAGGTTAACTATAACTCTAAAAAGGTATTTTTGACATTTTACTACAAACCACTGCTCTGAAAAATAAAACTAATGTTCTAGACAGGCAAAGAAAGTTATGTGAAATTAARGAGTTTTTTTTAGGGATACCTAGGGGGATTGACATAATCCTTTCTTGTATCAGCCACAGACCTTATTTTCCAAGTAAATTTTTTGAATATTAGCAAATACTAACTTCTCCCTGAATGCCTATAAAAACATGCCATTATTCACATTTACTTCAGATTTATCCATGCACATCCATGTGTGCCACCATCCTGCCTGTACAAATCACTTCCATTTAGAGCAATTAARCTGAACGAGGCTGAACAAAACGACTTTGGAATTTAAGGTTGAAGGTTTTGGAAGCACAAGTAAAACAAAACCAAACCTGAGCCTGTAATCCAGTCACTGTGCAGACACATTTCACTGGTGGGACAGACTGCTGCTTCCATGAGGGGAATATGGTTAGGGTAGGGTTAGGAGAGTGCATACAGATACCAAGACAGCCTTATATCATCCCATTTCTCACAAATATACCTGAAAGTAATGGGCATGTAGAGAAAGTCCTCTCAAGTCCTCCTATTACAAGGTTTCAGTATAACATTCAGAGGATTCCTTGGTRACCTTCACTGATCCTTTGAGACTGAGCCAAAAAGCTTAAATTCTTCAATTATGCTGGGAAGTTCCAGTCAGTGTCAAGCAAATTATGTAGTTAATAAGGGACATCAATTTGTGCATCCATSTAAGTGCTGACCACCCTCTGCTCGTTTTTAATAGTTTTGAGAAGAGCAACTGAGGTCCTGCTGTCTGCTGCTAATATTTATTCTCTGCTGTGTGGCTGTTCAGAAATATTCCAAAGCAATACAGTAGGGCTCTCACTGACTATTACCAATGCAAAAGCACGAGGGGCTCTTCAGAAAACACTCAGAGCCCACCCAGCACCTCACCTGCTGAACACAACCCGAGGGAGAACAGGGCATTACATTTTGCAAGCCCCATGACAACAGTTTGCAATATGAAGGTGCTGAGAGGGAAACAGCACCACCAATTTGGAGGGATGTTTGGACATCAGACCAGCAGAAGACAAAAGAACAACTGAAAACCAAAAGGCCTGCTCATTTAAGGCTAAGTACTGGAGCATAAGCAYCTAGAGTACTGTYAAAGCAAAGGAAGTAAAAGATAAACAGATGAAATGCATAAAAYGGATCACCTGCATTACAGAGAAACATCAGATTTGTGAAAATAGAATTTATCCAAGTATCATAAGGGTGAAGCCCTAGGTAAAAATATGCCAGACTCCCAGGCTTACCAAGAGAGRTTATTTAAGAGGGAGGTTGCCAGGAATTGAAACTGGGGTTGTTCAGCAGCATTCTAGGGCTCAAGGAGGCAGGAAAGCATTCTTGGAACTCTCAGTGCCCAGTACCATCCACTGCATAACCCTGCCCCCAGTGCCAGCTGGTGCTTTTAGAGAACTGTTCAGCAGTGTTTCCTCTCAGGTGATCTGCTCTGCCTCCAGAGGCCTTAAATGCGAGTGCCACAGAAACACCTGACACTCTGGCTGTTGGCCTAAACATAACTTAGGGCTTCCTATCTCTTCAAATGAACACCACAGCCCAAAGTTTCCAATTACACGTTGGGAAATGCTGTGGTTCCAAAAACATAAATTGTTGTGGATTTCTAGCTAAAACCATGAGATTCACATCTTGCCCAGGCAGTTATACTGAGGACATTGCTCCAAACTCACCTATCACAGCATCAAAAGTAGAGGCCAGCTTAGTTGTAACCAACACAGCTTTCCATGGCAATACTCCAATGCATCTGATTCTCCTCATAAATGTATCCAGCATAAACAGASTATTGGGAATATCAAAATAGGCTCCATATTCAGACAACAGAAGAAGTGAGCCAATACTTATGGGATATATTTAGTATATAGAAAAAAAAAGATATCTTTGTTACTGCTTTTTTGTTTTAATTAGAGAAAATTGCAATGTATACAGTGCTGCAAGGCAATCTTCCAAGAGAGCTAACTAAATGTATGAAAATACTTTTACTGAAATAACTTATGCTGAATTAAATGTTTTGCTACTTTATTTGATTTGGCTTACTGATCATTTAACTGTCACCAGATTCTGAATTTAAGAAGTGGCAATGTTTAATGACAATAAGACATTGTAGATGATGTGTTAATGCTGATTAATGCACTTCCCAAGCGTGCTGGAAGCATTTGGCTTGCCTTGTACCTTCCACTGTGCACCCAAGGCATGCATTCATCAGCACTACTGCTCTGTCTGTCATGTCTTATTGCTGAAGTAGTGCACCATTCCCAGTATGTTTGCTTTGAGCCTGCCTCAGTCAATTTACATTACACTGCCCACCCAAACCCACATTTTTGAGGTTCACCCAGCTCTTGATGATCAGGGGCCTGTATGTTTAATAACGTTTTGCTCTGCCAGTCTAATTAACTCCGGCACTGTATCTGCAGTCTGATAAAATGCTCATTTCACACCACATTAATTTTTATCAGCTGAACATTAAGCAACACAAAGCTATCTATGCTTGGTTTAATTTACATACTGACAGAGCTACAAAGAATTACTGCAGTGACTGCAAAGCAAATAAGTAGAACTGGCATCAAACATGGCTTCTTCAAAATGAAATATTGATTTGCAAGGCTGGCATCCCAAAGCGGAAAAGAGGAAAAGAAAGAGAATGAGAAATTACTTTCCCCTGTCGGCACTAGGAAAAAAAATACACAGTTTGTAACCTGTATTTCCTTAAATGTTAGAGCTAGAGAGGGGTATTAAAATTAAAACTTATTGTTCAATTGGCCAAGAAAAGTTAGAGGTGSTGGTAGCATTTCTCATGGCATAGAAAGAAAAGGCAAAAGGGGTCAGGAAGGTGGGGAGGGACACAACGACTGTGTTAGAGAATACAACTTAAAAAGTTCTTCCTGCTCTTTTCATTGGCTAAATTTAGTCAAGCAGTCCTCTTTTTGTGGACTATGACCATGAGTCAAATTTGAAGGCAGAACGTATGARAGACCCTGGAATTCTAATATATGAATAAGAACACAGAAGAAAAATTCTGGGAGCCTGGGATTTTATTCAGAGTCTAGCAGTGACCCTTCAGTGCTGTTTAAAAGCATCAGTGACCCCACAGTAGCCAGAATAGTAAGTGTTCATATGAGTTAATCTGAACACATAAAAGCTGGCCATGTACATCAATGCTTTTCCAGAATGTTGCACCACAGTAGTGAGGTGAAGACCTTAGCTCCAAAAATAAAGTATCCTTTAGTCTCTGCTCAACTGGCCAAAGTCAAACCTTCACTAAAGCTAATTATGAATTGCACACCATTTAACTGCTACAGAATACATTGTCCCTTGGGCTTATCTAGTCTTCTGTTTGAGGTTAAAAAAAAAAACTAGCAAGTTCAACTGGGCTGCATTGCAAAAATCTCACAGACATTTAATAAATGAGAAAAATTAACAGCATAGCAATCTGCCACTTCTGCCTGTAGGTAACATCATCTTTTCAATCTTGGAGTCAGTGTGATCCTGTGATGCTTTTTTCCCATTCCTCAGCCACCCTAAACATTAAGGGATGATGCTTCAGAAGCAGCAATGTTCCCACTCCCAAAAGTGCATGAGGTCATCAGCACAAGGAAGAGAACTCATAGATCTTAGAGCAGGACTGAATAGATGATGTTCAATGTTCCTTTCCTGAGGAAAATGTCCAGGAAAGGACTTTGTAAAACTTCAAGAGCTTTCTTGAGCTGTATTTGGTTTGCTGCAGAGCTACGATTTGGGCYCTGTTCAGCTCCATGGTTTTCTGGCTGCTGAGAAACTGCCCCTGGCACTGATATAGTTAAAAGTGMCATTTGAAATGYTCCCTGTCCCCATCTCTACGTCTCYCTGTGYTTTCCTGCCCCTGCCTCCAAGTGAGCAGAAGAGTAGATCCACATTGCACTGGGAAATCATGGAACTGTTCCCTAAGGAAATTGGCTACTGCTGTGAAATTTTCCTTTGCTGTCGAAGTCACCTTTATGAGGAGCTCTTTTCTCTTCAAAGAGCAAATACAGTTAATAACCTCCTACCTAGAAGCACTAATATTCAGCTTCAAACAGGACATGATATTATAGCTATTTCTATTGACTGCAGCGCAGTTTATTATTGTATTCCAGCTATTTTGGGAAACAAGTCAACTTAAAATGTCATATTAATTATTTACAAAATACTGACATAAATGAAATGAAGATTTGACTGAAATWACAGCTCAGTGCCTCACTCTGCCTTCTTAATGAACGTAACAGGGAACTGCTGAATAATTTTCTGCTTACCCTACCACAATCTCTCCTTTTYCTTCTCTTGCAAAATAGACCATCAGAAAAAGACTCAGGCTCAGACATCTCTGACTCTTGGACAGGTCAAACAGCATAATCAAATCTAGATCCCATCCACAGCTAATGCTGGGGAACTGTCTGGTTTATCTTTATAGACCACTCCTTCAACATATGTTACAGTCAGTGTCTCAGGGCACACTCACTTTCTTTTCAGCTGTGCTTTGAAACATGAGGAGAAAAACAGCCCTGAAATCCCATTCTAACTAAAATCAGTCATTGTTTTGGAGTAACTAGAATACAAAGAGTATTGACCCTTTCTGACTTCCTTGTCAGATTACGAGCCAGCAGTTTCCTAAAACATTAAGTCAGTCAGAGCCCAAAGGATAACATGACTTCTAATTCAAGGTAACTGGAATAAAGAAAAGAGAAGAGAGGCTGATTAATTAGAACTGTATAGTGAACTAATTTGCATCCCTATTCTCACTGGTTTTCTAAAAAGAGAATCAACGTGTGTTTGTGCCTCACATCATCTGGCTCTTTCCCACATTAAAAATGACAGGTTTTGCAAGTGAAAAAAAATTCCTATAAAAAGGTATATTTCCTATTGGGACACAGATGATTTTTACTGAAGTAAAATTTCCTTCATCACTAGTGAGTTTGGGATAAGAAGCATGGAAATTTTTCTCTTGGATTTCTTCCAAGAACTAGCAGGACTTCCAGCACTGCTGTTACAGAAAATTTGAGAGATTAATCTAAATTATTTCATGCATCCTGCCACCACATCATCTGTCATGTCACCACTTCTGCCCAGCACACAGGGCAGTGCAACCCTTCCTTGCAACTAAAGCCTCACCTGTGCCCGAGATGGGCACCTGGCAGCACAGAAATGATGCRATTCTGCACATTCCCAGCACCCTCCTCTCTCTCTTTTCCAGCCACAAAAAGGGTATCTGTAACAACTCTCCCTAGTGAGCAGCAGGGCAAATAAGGGGATACACCAAGGGTTGTTTGCCTKGTTTCTCTGCTCCTAGCACAAGAAGATGTAGAAAACAGTGAGTCAGCACACTGAATTTTCCACTCAAGGCTGCAGCCTGAAATGATAGGGCTCCCAGCTGCACAGTAACACCGTGGGCTGAGCTGGAGGAGATCCCTCTCAATCCATCAGTTTCTGTTTCAAATCACGTTTTTACAGCACTGACATTTTACCAGTAATCCCAGCTGCTTTACTGAAGTGTTTTGGAGGTCCAAAGATCCTCATAAATTTCCCTYAGCGTTTAAGGCTACTTTAACTCATTTGAGCTGAAGTGGCTCTGATACTTGGRAATCAATCTCACTTTATGACTTGGAAAGACCTGGGCAAATATTAGCCAGTTAAGTCCCCYGTGACTTCCTGCCTCAAAAAGTGATATGAGACCTTGCCAGAGCTATSAAACTGAACTTGAACTCTGCTTCACATCTGCYTGAAATGCAGAGGTGGGAAGAGRGGTCTTATGGACCACTGTCTCTGCAACAACCAACTAATCAAAACTCTGTTTTTCCTTTTTATTTTCACAAACTAAAAGGCTGTTTTTCAAACTAAGATGTCTATGAACTGCTGGCTTACACCCTAGGCACATTTTCTAAAGCATTCCCCGTTCTGTATAATGCTGGGGGGGGGTTGTAGAACATTACTTTCTGCCTTTTCTAGAAAGGAGAACCTAATTTATCTCTCTGTACATATCTAATGTTAAAATGAAGAGATTCCTTTCCACCATCCCATTCCATCCCACTGTCTTTCCCTGGACTCTGCTTTTGCCAGCACTTTGTGCAGGCTCTGTCTTTGGGAAGTGAAGTCAGGAGTTTATTGCTATGCAGGCTTCAGGAGTGAAACGTCACTGGCKGAGAGGGAGCAAGTATTGGTCTTGACAGTTTGGATGCTGCTTCCTTTCTCAAAGTTGACTTTTTTGACAGCACCAGAAAGCTTTGTCTGTTTCCAAACTCTAAGATMTGACAGGGATTCAGAAGGCAGGATAAGACAGACCATGCCAGGTCAGTGTTTTTTGTCTACACAAGCTTACGGTCTCTTTGAATTTATAAACTAGCAGAGGGAAAGATGCTGGGGAAAAGCAGGGGGAAGAGTATCTCRAATGCATGCTAAAGGTCTGCTTTGCTCAGTCAAGCCCTGATGTATTCAAGAGGAACCACACAGCCTTTGTTAAGCTATACATCCCGTACTTAATTGAGAAATGATTCCTAATAAGTCCTGGAGAGCTACAGGTCTTCCTATCCCTCAGATGGGAAACAATCATATCTCACGGCAACTCATTATGTATTCTTTTTGTACCATGAGTTGTTTTAAAACCGTGAAATTAGTTCTGGCAGAGTGTACAGAGAAACACCCATGAGATGAGACTGAACGAGTTATGTAAGGTTTCCACACATTCCTCATGAATGTTAACTCTTCATGGCTAGAACTCAGCTTTCTTAGATGAAGAAATATTCACATAATATATAAAGGAGACAGCTTTTTTTCTTCTATCCCTGACATTCTGTCTATCCAAAAGCTCCATAATTACGTTTGGCACAGAAACCTCCTTTCTCCACTGTTTCTTTGATACTTAGCCACCACAAAATATAATTTATAAACTGATTTACAATATTTATAAATTAACTGAGTTGGAGCTGCCTGTGGTGACAAGTAAATTCACCCTTCTATGTGGTACACTGCAAACTTTCCAAATGTATCAGAATCAGTAATATGTAAGTTGTCATAGAGGACCCCAAATGCCAGAACACCAGATCAATGTGCTGATTTGCCCAGTGGGTTGGACTCTCTAACCTGGATACCTTGGTCCCTCCAGCAAGCACCACAAGCCTTTTCAAAGACTATTGCCACTCTATGAGTGAGCTTTCAGCCTCTCTAGGAAGAATATTAGCCTTGGAATGAYAGCAGGATGTAGATGTCAGTTAGTGAATTGAAAGCTCTTAAAGATGGAATTTTTCTCTTGTCCTGCTCAGCCTGGAGAGCTGCAACAGCAGCTGGGGTCAGGTTAATGGCATTGCTCAACAAATGCACACTTAGGGCTGGGAGGAGACCCTTTGTGCTCTCCTGCAAGTGGGACAGAGGATCAGSAAACTGAGGTAGAACTGGAGTTCAGCTTGGAGAGCTGTGAATGAGGTCAGGATGGAGCTGCAGCTCAAGAACAGTTAAACCAGGATCAATTTTCACTCTCCTCTCAGAGCCCACAGCTGACTAAACCAACAAGCCTGCCTGTGATACCCAGTCTGCAGAGAGGGGGGCAAGGATTAATGAAAGTGAGTGCCAGGACACAGCAGGGGCTGTTTAAAAGCACATATTGCAAACTCAACCTTGAATTGCAGGTACACTCCTAATTGCTCAGTATGAAAAAAAACCACAGGAAATTTGCAGTGAAAGCTTTAATTTGTTAAATTGATGTTGAAAAGATTCTGTGTAAAGTCTGCATTGCTTGCTAAGCCTTTATGAGTGCAATCTAATGAATGAACTGCCTTTGCAGATCTGCTGAAGAACAGGCTATTTAAAATGCACCTCCTTTACCTTTTAGCATTTAAAACACAAAAACCTAGYAGAATCTTTAAAAATCCAAACAAATAAACCATTCAGAACCTCCCAYCACAACAGAAGCACTGCAGTAGCTAGATTCAGTAGCTCACATAAACAGAAGTAATAAATTTTCATTACATAGCAGAAGGTGACTATCCCTTTTGAAAATAAAAAAATTTCAAAATCTACATGTTACATACATCTTAACTTTTGAAATTCCTTAAGTTTCCAGGATAAAATGGCCTCATTTAAGGCCATGTGGTGCTAATGAAAGAAAAACAGTAAATTTGTATTTTAATTCCAACAATCTTCTGTTGACACACTGTGTTACWTACATAATGAAGAACAGAAGACAGACACTTCCTGTTAACTGATGGGAATTGGAGTTCTGAATGTTATACAAATAGCAAGRAAAAAAAAGTTTCATTGGCTTGTTATAAAACTCAATTAGGCCATTAAACGAGGAAACAATTAAAGTTGCCTAAACATTTCTCAAAGTAAATGGTACCCTGGAGTTCACAAAAACTGTAGGGCTGTTCTCAAACATCTTATTTTCCTCCCTTTAAATGTTATGGAAAATCGCTCTGAATATGATGCCAAAATGTAAAACTGCAAAACACAAAGGATATTAGAACTGTCTGAATTACAGATGTCTCTAAAGACTAATAGCATAAAGATGTGAAGCAGGTTGACCTCAAATGTCCTTATTCTCAACCTGTTGGAAGGTTTTTGTTCCTTATGGTTTACTTCTATACTTAGGCTGACTAGAAATGATAACCATTCATAGAAATCTTATTAAAAGAATCTAAAATTGCTCCTTCATGCACCTGAGCCCACTGCATGTGCTAAAAATAGGTGAGACTGCTAAAATCCTCGCCAACTTTTCTYTACAAGGAGAGGAACTGTTGAGTAACAGACACTTCCAAATCAATGTCCCCAGAGGAATAGGAGAGCTTGTGGCACCAGTGAGCATCTTCCCCCAGCCATTAAAATTTAAAGAGCCATTCAGTAGCAGCTGGGGGAAAAAAAAAAAAAAGGAAACCAAAAAACCTCTAACAACAAACACTTCTGCTGATAAAAAAGGGAAGAGACAGAAAATCTTTCAGGATGTCCTTCCTTGTTTACTACTTCAGACATTGCCACATGAGAGGGCACARGGAGTGAAGACAGATAAAGACTTCCAATGGTGTAATTCAGCTTTAAAGCTACAAAAGAAAAGAACAGCCTGTAGTTCTTGGAGGCATTGCATGCTACCTTTATGGAAYTCCTGTTATTCCACTGCCTGTTGCCCTTAACAAGATTTGGTTTATTTTTTTTAAATGAAGGCTTAATCACTGAGGTTTGGAGAAAACCGAGACAGCTGGCTGCCATTGTTTTAATTGCAGCAAAATTAAAAGCTACATCATTTAATCATCCTCTATTTCTTTGTCCATTCCAGAAGAGGCCAACACTACTAACTTCTGGATGCAGTCATGGGCATGGCAAGAAATCATTTCTTTGCTCCAGCCCATGTTTTAAAGATAGCTGTGACTTGATGCTTCAGAATAACTTTCTGTGTGCCAACTAAACTATGCAAGGACAGAAATTCAACCTCTCCCTCCAAACCTCTAGGAGGGGAAAGGAAACCCCATACCACTAATGCCTGCTGCACTTCAGTAAGGCATTTTTCACTATTTGATACCTCTTTCCAGCCAACAGTGCACTGGGAGTGCAGCTCTGMAGGCACAGCAATGCATGGCACACACAGCAGTGTCCTGCACTGAACAAGGACACACTGGAGAGAGCCCTCTGAAAATCTGCTCTGAGTCACTGGCAATGTGCTCTGAACACCCCTGGCTCTGTCTGYTCTTAGTAAAGTTTAGGCACAGTTTGAACTCTCCTGTTCACAGCACCAAACCTGCCCAAGTCCAAGACACCTTTGGGTGCTCTCAGGCACATGGTGTAATCCTTGGAGTCCTCTGCAGGGCCAGGATTTGGACTCCCTCATCCTTGTGGGTCGCTTACAATTCAGGATATTCTGTGATTCCTCATGGCTGCTTTCACTTTGGTAAAAGTGAGATGAGATGAAGAGTCAAATCTTCAGGTGAGATTTAAACTAATCTCTCATTGCAAAAAATGACCAGCAATCCCCTTCTCCTCCCACCATTTGAGCTTCCCTRAGTTTTCATCTGTATGTGCACTTGGGGGATAGGTGGAACTGGAAGAAACTGCTTGTAGTCATGTGAATATTTTTAGCAGAAAATACTTTTTGTCTGCTGACTGTGAAAACCAAGACATGATTGTGATTTTATCCAAATTATGATTACTTCAACATAATCTACAGCCTAACATGCGGGTCCAACTCATGAGATTCAGACATGATTTATCCTAACATAGCTAAACTCTACCTCCAAGAACCAAGGGAAGACCCTTCCAGCACATGAATTACTTCATTGCCCAGAGCTAGGTTGGCAATAGCTCAAAGATACCTCACTCCCAAAGCAGGCAACAGGATTTTCATTTGTTAATGACCAACTACTCATTACCCCCATCCAAGATCCAGTATTACAGCTTAGAAACATAAATGCAGACCCTTCCCTGTTAAAAATCAYACCAAAACAAACCCCAAAACTGTGTAATAACCAAGTACAAGAATAAGTGACTCTGGGAGTAGAAGACAAAAGCATTCTCTGTTCCATATGATTTCCACATTGTTATGGTAGAAGATCAAAATAAACCATAGCACCTTTAATGAGAGTGGAAAGCAGCATAATTCATTTACCTTCACTTGCACAAGTATTTCAACTATGACTTGATGGCTCATCTCTAAAGAGCCTGGGGTTGTAACCAAAGCATCTTTCATATGCCTTTTGGTTGATGAAATACTGCTTAGAATACTTTCCTTTTTCTTAGAAAAATCAAAGCTATCAGAAGTCTAAATTTACCACCCGTTCTTTCTTTATTTATAAGCACTTAGGGAAATACCCATCAAGCTGAAAATAGTGCCTAGCTCATWGTATTTTTTCATAGATTCATCTTCCCTAACCAAAATGATGCAAGTGACCAGAAGCAAACAGACTTTCCATGTTAACAGGGTATTTTCAAGKGGCAATTACAGGTCATGAAAAATTAAGGAAGTACAGTTTGTCCTTTTCCTCTTTGGGCTGCTGTTTGAAGGATTTTCACTGATTCTCCTAATCCTTATTCAYTCACACACCTATTAAGCACAGTGAACACTGGCTTGACTCTGTGTGTAGGTCATTATCTTGTACCTAAATATATCAGTAGTTTCAAACAATTTTTCTACCTCTAATTTCCCCKCACTTGGAGGAAGGGAGGGGACATAAGATTCTTTTTTCTTTCTCCACCTCCCTGCTTTTTTAAAGCTACTCCCACACTGTACAGTTGTCATACAGTGCTGTATCCCTCTGAAATATGCCCCCGAGTTATGCTTTCATTTACAGTCYTTTTAAGAAACAGCTCCCCAGCTGTGACAGTACCAGAGGCTGAGTTAACTAATAAATACTTCAGGAATTTAGTTGGGAGATTGATGATCCCTTCACTAACATGGAAGATAGAATATAGATGGAGAGCATTCCTCTTTACAATAAAACATGTTTCCCCTAGAGATTTAGACACAGCACACAAAAATCCTTCTCTTCAGTTATGAAGTTATTTATAAGGAATATATTGAGACTTAAAGAAGTTCCTGAGACTTGTTCAGAAAACTACTTCTCTCTCCTTTGTAGGAAGTCAGAAGRAGCCTGACAGCAATCTAATCAAAACATGCAAATGAGGTCAACTTTCTTGAAGAGCTGTAGGATTTCTCCAGAGAAATTTACAGCATGTCCTGGCACAGAGGTATTTTCTTAAGTCACTGACTTTGTCTTCTGTGGTTCTATACCATTCTATAAGGCCTCCTTGGCAGTTTGTACTCTCTGCTGGTTACAGATACCCCAGCTGGGGAGACACTTCATKTTTAATTTAATGCTAAACACCTCAAAGGATGGGGAGCTTCAGGAAGCAATGGAATGACTGAACCTTACATTCAGCCTTCCAAAGTAATAAAAAAAGTATTTTAAATAATACAGTATTCAACAGTCTAACTYAAATGATTTGACTTCATTTAACATCAAGTACAAAACCAAAGCAATTGTTTTGTCTCCCTTCTGATTACACTCTAGTGCAGTTCATACATAAATTGACTTTGCATGCAGAACAGGATGAGAATAAAATAAAATCTCCCTGTTTTCTTGACTCTATTCCTTCTCCTTGCTGTCTGAACCATCCCTTTCCATGGCACTGAGGCTGATGAGCTGAAGAATCTGTTAAGATCCAAGTGCTTGCAATGAGCATTAAGCAAGTTTTACAGCCAGAGAGTCCCTTGGCTGGGAATTAGAGCAAGCATTTGGGAAAGCTCCCCTGACCAAAGGAGGGGCCTCTGCTAATGAAAGCAAAAACAACCAGCACCCTGCCATGCAATGGTTTATACCAGGGAAAGGTTAACATGAAAGATGAAAAATATCTCTGCTYTTCCARCACAATAAAAGCACACATTTCCCTGGATTAYACAGAAAAGCTTACATGGAATATCGAAACCTTGAGTGGAAKAGCCAACCACCTTTTCTGGGTTTTCCACAGGTTGACAAAATGGATTATTAACACGTTAGCCTTCCTGCAGCTTGCATTTACAGCAAGTTAGCTGATGAAGGTCTAATTTTCTCAGGTTACAKAGAGCTTCCTGCTCATCGTGTCTCTGCTGCAAGAGCAGTGAGGAACTGTGGYACCCAGCAATTTGTACAAAACCACACTCAAGCACCTCTGTGCTGACAGACCACACYGCACGCAGCAGCACCACTGAGGTTGGCCCCTCTGATAAGGAAAAGCACCAAACTGACTTGTGCATGAGCAATGCCAAGYGTCTGAGCTCATCAATGCACAGGGGACAGGGCTTTTAGAAAGGCAGATACAACAAATCCTGCAACTTCTACGAAACAGGGACTGATCAAACACAACTATCGCCATGCTGTACATGTGATCTAATGAGGACACTGTTACAATTATGTTTATTATTATATCAGCTATTATCGTRGCTAGATTATTAAAATGCACATCAGTAAGGAAATGTAATGGCATCAATCCCATTTGCTTCTTATGTAGGGAAAGACTGTGATACTGACGCATTTTTAAGACTTCTGTCCATTACACATAATTGACCAAGTGAGTAGTTTTTCTGTAGAATTGTCTAAATACTACATTTAACCCTTTATTTTTTTATTCTTTCTATTCTATTTTATTCTTTCTATTTCTAATACTTTCTATTGCTTACTCTAAAAGTCATCCCTATAATTCTTACAGAAAGTATAAACTTCTGTCTGCTCCTCAATTCACATGCAAATYTGAAGAGGCAGAATTTATCTCCATAAACAAATCTGTAATGATCCTGATGTCTACACACTTAGAAAGCAGATGCTCAACATTCCGAGTTGTGCAACTCAAACAGTGCCTGACAAGTGGAAATAACAGCAGAATACTGATCATGACATCAGGACTATCTGGAGATGTGTCTTATTCCTCCCTTCTCCCACCCCCAAGCTCTCACAAGGAAAGCCAGGAAAGGAATTCTCTCTAGAATTGTAGTGGAGACAAAGCAGTGCAAACTCCCAGCTATAGTGGTGCTAATTACAGCCCRGATAAGTGAGGGGCTCTGGCTTGTTAACCCTCAACAGTTCTGACCTGGACACCATCAGCACACAGGTTTTCTAAATCCTGAACCAGATACATGTTCCACAAGAGCAGGTTGTTTGGTTGCATTATATTAAAAGTTTAAAAAAAAAGGCTTTTATTCTTGACAACTSTTGACACTAAACCTCATTTCACATAAACGCTGAAGGAAAAATGAACATGGAAATTTTCTCTTTGCTTTACTCCTGCTCCCCATTGAGAAGAATGCAATTTATTGAAAAGTGGGTGATACTTTCCTGGCACAGCGATGATGACTTTTATAAAAACAGTACCATCTTTTCTTCAGTTACACCACAAGTGCAAGCTTTACTCTAGACTTGAATGTTAAGTCATTTAACGCTCACAATGCTTTGAGCCACAGATCAAACAGCACTCATTAAACCCCACACTTCCCTCAGGTTTTACATCACCCTTGCTTTACAGTGGAGAAGCAATGAGTCCATTCCCCAATAGCAGGCCAGTGCTTAGCCAGGACCAGCACCAGGAATCTGGAAGTACAGGCTCTCTCTCTCTCAGCACTCCACTCTCTCAGACAACAGGCCACAGTCTCTGACCTCATAAAACCAGAACAAGTTCATGCATCTCCATGGAGTCAGATCCACATCGTGTAGTACCATCAGAATCACACACAAAATATTTAATTAGATTTTGCATGTGGATTTTTCAGCCCACAGTGATTTAATAAAACTGAGTCACTCATCCATTAGAAAAAGAATAATACTAAYTTCTTATTAAGAGGACAGATTAGAGGTAGTTGAGATGAAAGCTGGGGGRAAGGGGAAAGGTTTGTTTGATTCCTTTACAATTCTGACTTTTTCACTGGATTCATGCCAGTGTGAATGCAAACAAGAATGAAGCCCAAGCTAGAAACCTCAAATCCTATGAGCTGGTTTCTGCAAGGATGGGCTACCTGGCCTTAACTACTAAGCCAGAGTTACAAGCAGCCCACTGAGTTCAAGGAATTAGTCACACACTCAGTTTTAAGAGCTGAAGACAGAGTGACACTGTTTCATTGACCCTAAAAGCCACCCCACAACCCTAAATTTATATTAAAAAAAAAGAATGAGCTGAAAAACCCAAAGATGAAGAACAGAATCTACAATTGCAATGGCCTCTCTGTATCTCCASATGCCAGCTAATCAATCTCAGCTAGCTAAAGTAAACAGCCACAAAAGCAAAGCACATTTGATCCTGAATATATTGATTTAGGGATTTCAGCTGTGGTACCAGGTCAATTGTTCCACTAGAAGAAGAGTAAGCATTCTAGGTGTCAAACTGCATTAAGAATATAAAATACTTCTAGGGAGCCTAGTTAAAAAATAGTCACTAAATAACTACATGAAGATCAAACTCAGGAGCTTTATAGTCGAGACTTTTCAGGCTATGAATCCTTCAGTTTATGGAAGAGCTTTCAATTTACATTAACACCCTGAGAATGAAGCCCAGGCTTTCAAATGCACAGAGCCGAATCCTGCAGTTATTATTTAATTAATAAGTTACTTGTAGATTTAGAGCCAAAATGTTTAAAAACAAGGGAGACAGAAGGAAAGCACAAATAGCTTCCCTCCTCAGTGTGTGCTGGACCCTAAACTGAAATAGTGTGTCTGGAAGCACATTGCCTAGGGCTGGAACTCAGTCAACTGGATTGCTTTAGAATTTAGAACAGGTCAAAGAAATCCTTGTTCACTTCCACAATCTACTTACCCCAGCGAAACCAGCCATAAATGTTCAATAGAAATTCTGARTAAGCAACAGGACTTCTCCACAGATTTCAGAAAGCTGTCCAAGGCACAGGCATAAAGCCAACCATGGGGACAGAAACTGAACATATTTCCTTCTTGCTGGATGGCAGAGCTGCCACTGAACATGTTCTGCTCGTCAGCAGCCCACAGTTCTGGCAGGGCCAACCATGACAGACTCCCTCTTCAGAGTGGGCTATGTACAGCATCCAGACAGATTTCAGAAGGTTCTTTACTGTRCTCCATCAAAAGCTTTCCTTCCTGACACTTTCTTAAATGTGTGACATTGTTCCATTTAAAAACTGTTTTCATCTGATTACTGTTTGYATCCAYAGTGCCAAGCAGCAAGCAAACAAAAGAAAACATGCAGTCCATCACCTMAGCAGAGTGCAAGATTGCCTACTTCAGAAAATTGTCCAGTCTGACTAGTGAATAGACAGAAACCCAGTCTTTAAAGGGGAAAGAGAGGTGCCATTCTTAGGCTGATTTTGATCTTGTGGTATTTTCTAAGCCCAAAGAAAAACATCTTTATGGAATCATCCAATTCAAACTGCTTCCTCCCCAGAAAACTTGAATCCACCCAACCAGAACTTCCAACAGTGCCAAAAATTCAAAGAGAAACAAAGRAGGATTAATACCCAAAAACAACAGGGAGGCAAGAAGCTTATCAAATGTCAACTGATTCATTACTGATCTTAATCTTTGCAAGTAACAAAGGAAAAAACCTAATTTCTGTGTGTCTGTGGCACTGCAAAGCCCATGCCAAGCTTTGACAGAGTTCACWCATTTCTCCACCCTGTACAGGTATTTGGGGTTGGTTCCTAGGCTGCAYTACACTACTAAAAGGCCTATCAACCTCCTGCTGGTGCTTTTGTGTTGGAAAAGCAGTCTGGGATCACAAGCCAAAACKATGGAGTGAAAGAAACAAAATGTATCCACTCACATCCATCTGATATGCMCAGTGAAAAACACCCAGCAGCTTTTATGGCTTGGCTTCTGCCTTAAAGGAACTTTAAGAGCTGTTGGCAGTTTAAGGAACATCAGGAAACAGGTGAAAAGCATTTTTTGTTTCTTCTCTGGCAGGGATACATAGAGAAAAAACTCCTCAGTTTTGATACTACCTTTAGATATTTGCTGCCAAGAAATGAAGAAGGTTGGCACAGTTACTTACAGTGGGAAAACCAGATATGGTTTTGGACTGCTAATTAAATTTTTATGCTTCCTTAGCATACACTAAGTTTCATATTTTACCTCATTACACAAAAATATCTGACAATGTAAATCTAGAGCTTCAAAWCCTTAAACATATTAGGAATTCCAATATTTTAAACACATGGGTATTTCAGTTTTAGTCTTCCACATTGTCCTTAAGAAGTTCTTGAACATTGTATAAGAGAGTCATCAAAAACTCTCCATGGAATCAAAGGCTAATAAAAATGGATACTTGAGACTACACTCCAATGTGACCTTTGAGCATCTAAGCTTTACCTGAACTCAGATCCTTTGCTTGTCATGCTCACAATCAAAAATACTTCTAGCCAGATGTGTGTGAGCACTGAGTTTATGGCTTAGCTCCTTGGCTTCATCTTAGGCAACAGATCCCAGTCACAGCCTTTGTAAGAGAGCCATCCTTGAGAAGAAATGTTAACTTTCAGTTAKCACTGTGACAAGCAGAGTGAAAAACAGGTTCTGGTAAAATGAGAACTGACACAAAGACTTTGTTCAGCTCTACAGGTAAATTTAAAACAGAAATCAAGTATTTGAAAACTGAAATGCCATGGTACACTTTTACTCACTTTCAGGTGAATGCCTCCTTCCCCATYTGTTTCCTACCATAAAGAAATAGTGGGAAATCATAAGACACATGACTTSCAGTGGAATTGTGCAGTTATTTGCTGATCAGAACATTTGAGAACTGTTGCATCTTTTGGTTTTTACACAGCAGTAAAAGAAAAAACAAGAAGTCCACAACTAACTGCTTTTGACTGAAAACAGACCAAGCTGCCAAAATTCTGTTATCCCCAATTTGACTCTAAAAATGGAATTAAATAACACCAATGGCATGGAAATTTCAGCTCATTATCATTTTTTCYTGCGTTGTGAGTGTACTGTGATTTGCTAGGACACTCATCTGCTCAAAAAAAGCCTGAGTGTCACAGCTTCTTTGATGCTTTTATCTTCATCAAGAAAAGCAAAGAGCCAAGTACCACACATCYCAGAATGGGAAACTTTCACAATCACTTAAATGACCATTATTACAAAAAGTCTGGGTTGAAATGCTATTAATGTGAGTAAGATTAAATCCAAACCAAAAATCCTAAACCCAAAAGCCAAACCCACCACCCAGAACACTGGTTTTCCCCCAAGTGTGTCAATCAGCTGCCATTSAAGGCACATTTTATCAACTCTAGAATTATAATTTAGGCTATAATTTATAGAGTATCAATCAGATAGTTATTTGCCAGGTATGATTCAGTAGGTAAAATATAGGAACATCAATGCAATCATCACAGAGATACCACCATCCACTATGCACTAGTTAGCATATGAATCCAAGCACTTTTTCCTGCTATTTCCCTCAAGCTGAGACAAAACTACTGTCTTTTCCAAGATGCCCAGCATATTTAATACTGATTCCTATAAAAAAGGAGCTTCCTTCTTTGKATGTCTCTAGTGCTTGCCACACTACAAGCTAGGTCTCGATGGACCAAAAAAGCAGACTGTATTAGGTGGAAGTGAAATTACCACTCAGAAACAAACAGCTTTTGTGAAACGTTTCATGGTCTGAGGAAATTTTTAAGGCTTGGTAAGTATTTCAACTACTGCTGACTTCATTACCTGAGGAAGAATGCAGGGAATTCTTTCTGTAAGACAATAGTTGGGGGGGGAAAGCAGCAAAGTGGAGTGTSTTTGTAAACTGGAGGGATTTAAACCTTGCTTTTCTATTGACTTCACGTGTGGGGAGAGGCAAACTGCTAAATGGGACCGTTTTATGTGCTCCAGGTGTTAAATCACTACCTCCCTAAAGCTTCTGGTGCTATGGTAAGGGCCGGCAAAGGCACACAGTGATATGTGCGAGCCCTCCCGCGGCCAGGGCAGGGCCAGGCCGAGGGGAACGGCACAAAGCTCAGCCGCCCCCCGAACACTGCGGCCCTGGCAYTGTGGGGATTACCTGAATGCAGGGACACACTGCAGCATTCCTGCTGCCTACACAAGCTTCGGGACTCTCGGAGCTTCTGCCTGGCGCCACCATTCAATCTCCATTCCAACCCAAGCCAGCAGTGATTGCAGTATCAGCATGGTCTCCTCTGGGCTCCCACCGAAACGCCATAACGCACATCAACAGGCACAGGGTACTTCCAACCCTGCCCATCACATCAGTAGGAGAGSAATTCCTCTGGGAAAACCCCAAACAAAGCAGTATTTCAAACTGACTTTAAAATGCTTCTCACAGAAGCTAATTGTGAGGAATATTAACYTGAAAAATTTAACTGCTGYTTTTATTATTATTATTTTGTCTTTGAAGAGATTTCTAAGTGTGATAACAGATTTAGCAGGTAATGCATTTGAATACAGAAAAAATATGCAAAGCTCCTATATTTGTTGTTTGGTATGAGACTCTAAAACCAAAACCCAAGTGCCATAGTGAAACTGATAACAATTTGACAAACAGTTTTGGAGACACATCTTTGTGGAAGCTTAGCTGGTTCTACCAGATTTCTAGCACAATTATATTGGCAAATAAGTAATGGGGGAAAATGAATGCCCTGCACCCCAAAAGTGTCTTATGGCACAAATAAAATAATACTTAAAGAGTTTCATGCTGTTCTGCACAGCTGATTGCAGGACTCTTGCAATGCTGGTACAACTAAARGCTGCATCTGCATCTTGGCATAATGTGGAATAAAGCAGCAACCTAAAAAACGGATTTTAAACTTAGCCACACAAACATTTTATTCACTTGACATGCTAAAATAAGGTTGCTTAAACTTTGTTTCTGCTGTAGTTAAAATTACCATGTAGCTATATATTGACAGCTTCAGAGAGAGCATGACTGTCACTCACCAAGGATACATAATGCACACACCAGGAAGGTAAAGTTTTACTGAACTGTTTGGCACTGAAAAACTGACTAGATGGGGTGGGGKTTTTTTGTTTCTTTTGGGGWTTTTTTTGGTTATTCATTCCCTACAATTACTAAGTATTGGAGGAATCAAGCAGGCTAAGAAAACAGCAGAAGATCCTTTTGTAATATAATCGTGTATGGGCAGTGACWATCAGCTGAAACAAAACAGCAGAAATTTTTGGTTAAGTAGTTAAGCAAAATTTGTCAATGTCAGAAGTATCATTTTAGATCAGTATTYACCTTTAGTCTGAAGTGGCTTTAAACGTCCTAATTCTCGGCTTCAAGTAAAAGACTACATTTTGGAAGCAAGAACTTTAATGTGATCTGCTCATGTACTGTTGAAAATATATCCAGGACTGTGCCTGTGCCACCCCCTGACTGCAAAGCACTTCAGAAAATCCAGATGGGATCTGCTCCTTGTCAGTATGTGTCTTGAGTTCCTGCCTTTAATGAACCAGTTTGCAATGACAGCACAACAGATAAAGGGTGAAAATATAAACCTGTGGTTTTGAAACATTCACCCCTTCCAATAATTTTCTGCTCACAGCAACAAAACAAAATTCCCACAGATGTAATTATTATGGGGMTCTACTATAAAAACTGTCACCCACACCCACCCTGAGCTGGGCAGCAGCAAAGCAATATTGGAAGGGCCAYTGGCACCCTGTGGAAAGCACATAGCAGGAGAAGCAAATAGTCAGGGCTTAGACAGTCCATGTGCAGCCCTCTGATGTCTTTATAGACAAAGAGCTCTCACTGAAGGAGGTTTGCTAGAAATTGAAGAAATCATAGCTATCCCATGGCATGGATYAGTTCAGAAATGAGGGAAAAGATTGATGTTTTGATTTGACCAAAGTGCTCTGCATATATGATGTAAAATTCTCATAAGCTGTTCCATCGAGATTTACACCATGAGTAAGGGGAAAACTCTGCCACTTTCATGTTACTCAATTTAGGTTGAAAGAGTTGAAGRATGACTAATACTGCAAGATTTCTGCTACACCTATTCCCGAATGAGTCCAGCCTAACTTGAGTAGCTTTTGCCCGTAGAGCATTGCTGGTTAGAGGTGTGACTTATTCTTTTTTTTTCCTTTTTATTTATCCACACCATCAGAAACTGCAGCACAGAGGCAGTTATACCACCAGAAGTGTTTTTGCTTCTGTTCCTTACTGTATTCAGGGAACTGACAGAAGCTGCACCATCAGCGACTCTCACTCCTTTTTTCCACTACAAATATTTATCCRTAAGCCTGGAACTAATCACCAGAACAAAAATGGTATTTCCCCCCTCGCTTGGGACAGGGGGAGGGCAGAGCAGGGAGCTGCAGCAAAGTAACAAGGGCTGAAAAGCACCAGATAATCTGTGGGTTTAAAAATACTAAGTACAACAAAAATCCAAAACACAATAGGCAAGACTAAAAACCTCAAAAGGGCAAAAGCAAATGATAATATGAATAGACAATATATCTAATAAGGAAATCGTTAGAGCTTACAATGGAGACATGGGTAAGATCTGCACAACAGGGCTCATTGTTAAAGTACTGCTGACAACTCAACCAAGTCTTTATTTCCATACACCTGCAACAGGGACAGATACAAATCTCTACAACCATCTTGGCAGCAAGCTCACTTAAAATATCAACACTTGCTGACATTATCACATTACTGACACAGTGACCGAAGGGGGCAGTGAAAGTGATCCCCAAAATTACTCTTCACTGTTTAAAAAATCTCAAACCCCAAACCAACAAACACTGCAATGAATAAAACCCCCAAATTCAATCACCCAGAACCAATATTTTGGTCCTGCTTCAGACCAAAAGGTCATCATACCACCACCCTGGCCACCAGTTTCAGCTCCAAAGTCTAAGTCCTCTCAGCCTCACCCAAAACACGCTGCAAGTCTCTCACCAAAAGTAGTCTCAGCACGTTCAACATAAATCAAATCATCTTAAGTATGCCACAACTTGAGCCTTTTCACTTGGSTTTCTTTAGTTTCCATAAAGCAAAGTCACAAAATATGAGACATTTCCACACTCTACAAAAGCCTTCAATTCTAATTGGATGAATTACAACCAGCCACAACAATTTCCCTGTAAAATTTACACTAGGTGCTCAGTAATAATGAATAAAATAAAATAAAAATAATTTTTAAAGTAACTAGTAGGAAAAAAGGGAATTGGGTAAAATATTTAAGGCTATTAACCWTTCATTTCCTTGGCTGTGAGTGTTGAGCTGGCATTCTGGTGGCAATGTGCTGAGATTTGTTGATACCTCTGCCGTATTTCAGCTTCAGGAGATAAAAATCTATATTTTAATATGAACCAATCTGTTGGACTTYGATTCTTTAACTATGGCAAGAGTCAAAGCTTCCCCTTCAACGAGTTCTAATGAGAATCAAGCACTCTATGTASAGGACAAGGCTGTGTTACAAGCAGAGAGCAGCAATCAATTTAAATCAACTCAGAGCTGGAATTTAGTGAAAATCTCTGACATCTGTAMCCATGCTACTTTCATTGGCTGTAGGCATCATGAAAAAGGTGAAATCCCAGATATTCACCACAACCTGAACTGTGTCAAGGTTCTGGTTTTGGGTCAGCTTTGAGCTGATTTACAGAATCATGCAAACCTTTAGGTATTGTACAGACAAAACTGTGGCTGTCTTAGGGTATGTTAAAATTCTGGAATCAATCTAAGTCCTAAATAAAGMAATAAACCCATGGAAAAACTAAGCTCAGACGCAATTTCCACRCTGCCCAGAGGACCAGAAACCAGTGGGTTTTGCTGAATGCARCTATCAGCCTCCGAAAGCAGACAGATTTTTAACTGTCACACACCCCCACATTTTAGCTTTGCATGTCTGACATCCATATGCAATTGATGTAAGTAATCTCAGTAGCAATCTTGACCACACACAGAAGCACCCACATACTTCTCACACCCACAAACACTTTCTCCCAAAATCAATTCATGGAACATATAACAATATTATTAAATAAATGTTTAATCATTAAATGCASAGCCCCAAATTAGTGATGTGGGGAACACTTACTTCTGAAATGAARCATCAGACTAACCAGAAGTGCAGCCCAATAAACTCCTTTGACTAAACAAACTAAAAATGTTGTAATTTTGGACAAAATGAAATCCTGAAGATGTATGGGATTTGCACAGCACTGATTTGTGGTTTTTCCATCGTATGTGGTAGCACATTATTCAATAACCCRTTGGTGGACACGGGTGTTTTACACAGCAGTGTGAAATGGCAGAACTTGTGGGCAGTGTGGCAGTTCCTGACACCCTTTACATTGGTGCTTATCCCCCAGTGAGGGGCTTGCCTAAGGACACAGGGAACAAGGGTTGCATCAGCACAGACTGCAGGTGTAGAACAGATCCCTCCTCCCCCTSCCGCTGCAGACACTGGCAGGAAGCAGTGCACAGGGCTCCAAGTGCAGCCCTCGAGGCACCACACTTTATCGGGAGACAACTGCTGCAGGGAGGCCCCATGTCCTGGCACTGAGCATACCCACAGGGGTCGTGGACATGGGTCAGTTTTACCTGCTGCTTGGGCAGGACTGTGCCTGTGCTACAATAATCTTGGGAGAACTCTATGCATCCCATACTTGGGAGATCCCTATGCATCCCATACTTGCACTACACAATAAGCACAAGAACAATTGTACTGTACATTGCTCAGTGCTGGAGATACCAATTCTGGTCTCCTATCTGAGGAATTAAACCCATTTTTTCAACCCAAGCTAGAACTCACACCACACATTTTATTGATGGGCTGTCAGTGAACTGATGTTTCTGCTACTGATGCACTTCCAGTCCTCTCTTTCTCCCTACGGTGTACATGGATTGAATGCCTTGTATCCAGACAGTTTACTCTRTGGTACAATAAAAAGATGGAAGGAACTCTAAGGTCCATATAGAAGGCATTTCTCAGAGAAGTCCTCTATTTCCTTCAGAGGAGTCCATGTCCTCCGTCCACTACATCATGCAAGAAAAACCTGCAGAAGACTATAAATAAGGAACTACTCGGGACTGGAATATTTAATCTTTCCAATGCAAGAAAAACCCCAGTATTTCTAAACATCWTCTCACACTGTTATTTTCAGACTCAATCTGCATAGAATATTCAGTGCAATAGCCTTTCTGAGCTCCATCACAGATTTAAGCTTTATGGGTATCTGGAACTCATCTGTTGAGCCAAGAGAATATAAACGAGAATGTCAGCTGAAATCTGTGAGACACCTGTTTTCCACATTCCTCTCTACTCCCTGGAGCAAGTTGTTTCAAAAGAAAACAACAATGCTTTATGAACTCCTCTTTCTCCTTTCATGTTTTCTGAGAAGATAAACAGCAGTTCCCTAAAGCCAATGGTTATTGCACAAGCACAGCAACTGTATTTAAGACATATATCTATCTCTATATATTTGTATCACAGAATGGCTGCAAATGAAAATTCAGAACACTTACCTTGCCTACAGACTATTACCATGCTATAAAAAATAAACCCAAACAGGTTATATGTTCACCCTTTTGTCCCACCCATAGAAAATGTGAATTAAACCCCAGGATTTTKACAAAATTTTTCAGCTATTCAAAATATTCAACTCCAATAATCTGAGCACTTAAATATATGCATAGCAATACATTTTAGATGAATCTGTGCCATCTATGAATATCTTACCAAGACAAGCATATAAAGTAAAATGTGCCAATTCTCAAAGGTCACTCAGCATTATTTTAGCAAGACTTTCACTGACTTTCCATTAACTCACTGTGCTGGTAAACAGGAACAGGTTGCCCAATGCATTATGTGCACAGGCAGTATGTTCTTCTCATTTCCCAAAATATATGAGAGAATGCGTGGCTGGGAAAAACATCAACTATTGAGCAAAAAGCATTTTCATACTCAAGGTGACTACATCAATCCACTTCTAAAAAACAATTTAGTAGGATATTTATGAGTTAATTAAGGGACAAGTCTGTATCTTCATTACCTAAGTACTTAACTATTTGGTTTGATTTTGTAAACAATCAGAGGCAGTTAAAAAAATAAGAAAAGCCACAATGACTCCTCATATCTCGATACTGTCTGAACTATGCTCAGGAGAGCAGCCCACTTGAACAAATACACTCCAAGTCAGGTTGTCTTGTTTCCCAGCTTGCAGAAATTGATAGTGCTTCTCACTGGAGTTGAATGTGCTCAGGGTACAGGCACAAGGACAGGCACCAGTCCTTGGTGGTGTTCCTTTTGCTTTCCCTCACTTCCTATTTCCAATACCAAACCCTTCACAGAGAAGGTCCTTTGTTAAAGGAGCGTCAAGCTTTTTCATGGCATAATAATAATAATAAAAAAAAATATCCAGATGCTACAACTGAAATCAAGCTTTACAGTTCAGTTGGCATTCTCTTTCCTGGAGACTGGCTGCATAACCTGAAACCATTACAAAGAGCCCTCAACCACATGACCCTACACATTTCCATTCACACACTCAACAGGAACGATTTTCATGGAAGAATTTCAAAGCTTMCAAACTCATCTAGTCTATTCAACAATAACCTGGATTCCCCCACAGTTTCTCCATTTCATACCCTTGCCTTGTAAACTCAGTAAGCCTCTTATTCCTTAATGAGAGTCCTCCAAAATATTTTCATCACACACAAATTAACACTGCTTGAAACAAATGGTGATAACATCACATTCAGATTGTTTATAGTGTTACAAGAAACGCACAGCATGCTTTGGCTTTCATTCTGATGTCTTTAACTGCAGGATCCTCAACTGACTTTCATTTTCTGTCCCACCTTTCACCCGTTGAGGGGAATKAAGATTTCTCCATCAATAAATTTGCTGATGGTATTTAATAAGTTTGCACTCTGAGTGGGAACTGAGGGCCATCCCTGCACATGACCTCACCTGTGCAAAGTGCCTCTGAGTGTGCTTCACAGCCTCTTGCAAATGTGTTTAAGAGATTTTTAATACAAAAGACTAAAGCAAATCTTGTTCTTCCTCCTGAGGCATATACCTATAAAGAATTAGCTGAAGGCCACATAACTTCTGATCAGTTTATCTTCTAATCAGTTTATATCTGTAGCTGATTTCTTGACTAAAATGCTGGGAGGACGGTTTGCCCATACTGCACCTAAATCCAGCACAGGTGTGAACAGAAGACCAGCATTCCTTCTAAATCCTGCACACATGGTAGCAATGTAAAAGTGAAATCATGTCTATTCAGCAAAATGAGTGCCAGGGAAAACCCTGGATCTTTACTGGGCCTGTGTGTCAGYTTGCATCTGCAGCACAGGTTGGTCAATAGGTGCTCCAGCACTTGCAGAGGCAAGGACAGAGGCCTGGCTGTCAGCTCTGCCAAGCGTTTCAGTCGCTCAGTGCTGACACGGASGGGTGGAGTCACTTGGGACTTTTGCTATTTACTGCTGATAGAAACAGTGGCATCATTTCAGCATGAAAACACACAGCAGTTCAGGCAAAGAGAAAACAGACACTGCCCTCTGAGCACAGCTTGGGACACAGCAAGCAGGTGACCCAGCCCAAGGAACCACCGGTGCAGCACAATGGTGGGATGGCATTTACAGCACAACTGATCTGCAGCCTAAAGCAGAATAAGATGGATCAACGTATTTCTAAGGTAATGGTGAAGCCATTTCAAAATTGTTCTCATGCACGAGGACAAGAACTGTAACATACTCTAGCATRCAACAGAATCCTGGTGCTAAATAACCTCTGGAATATCTTTTTCCTTTCTTTCTACCAACAAAACCTTTCTTTTGCTTTCCATACAGTTCTGTAATCCACCACACTCCGATGACTTCCTTCAGTGCCCTTATGTTGCCTTCAAAATTGTCCAAGATTTATTTGTTAAAACATGAACTCCAGTGCTTGCCTATGTAAGTTACAYTGTGTGAAGAAATGATGGTACACACAAACTACCAAGTGACAAATTCAAAGGGCCTTTACACAAGGAACCTGCAAACAGTCACCATATTTTGCACCGATTTGATTTTACAGCCATTCTTAGTAGCCATTTACAAAGAACAAAATAAAGCCTGCACTAATTAAACACCTGGCTCTGGCAGCACATATTCTTGAACTGCCTTTAATGCAAAGATGTTGCAAATCACATTTACTCCCTGGACTTCTCAGGCACATGCATAGGTGTACACGTGCTGCTGCCTCTTCACAACATTGAGCCAAACTCGTAAGAAACAGAACACAAGAGGCATCAACAGCTTCAAGTACATCCTGTTTTAGAGGTCCAAACTCAAGTGAATTTTCATTCAATGGCTCAACTAGTTAGAGACAAGAGGAAGCTGAAGCCAACACAGAACTGTGATAGTTTCTACCTTAGAGCAGAACTGAAGTCCATCATCATAAGACCCTCTTGTATTGTTCACCTCTATAAATGGGTATCTTGCAGTACCACACACAGATAAACCCCAAACTGTTGCTTAGTGACATTCACATTTCTTTAATAACAGCAATACAACACATTCATATGTCTAACATAATGAAAATGGCTATAAAATAAAAACCCAACCATTGTATTTTCTACTCTGAGTACAAAAAAATCTCAGGAAAAAAAGAAACTGCAGGTGAAAGATRGGAGTGGGGGAAAGTGAAAATATTTCTAGGTTCCTTAAAACAACTGAGAAAAGCTGTTTATATGTAAATGCTGTAACTGYTTTTTGTGTGTCCAGGAGCTCAAACTGCTTAGTTTGGAGCCATTAACCACTGCAAGGTACATTCACATTTTGCTGAACCTTACAATCCATTCCAGTGCTCTGCCCAACATCACACCTCATCCTTCCAGGCTCTGCTCTCCTTTTACTCTCATTTTGGTTATCTCCCCAGTGAAGGAGAGCARGCTGTAAAGGGTAACCACAGCACGCACCCAGCAGCTATAACTGTCATAGCTCAAGTACAGCAATTTGTTTTTGAACTCAGTAGCAAACCAGAGGCACCAGTGTGTTTCCACTTAACTTGGACATCTTATATTGGATCTAGAACAAGCTACTCCATTACATGAGGACCTTAAGCTGCACAGTAAGAATTCAGATTTTTTTTCTCTGTGTTGATTTGTGTCTATTTCTGCTATTAAGAATTAGGCATTTGTGTAGCAGTAAGCCTGGGAAAGTAATGTATTCAGAGCCGCAGTCACAGGCTCTGCTAATAATGATAAACAGTGTGGAATATCCTCCACATGAAGGGCAGTACCACTCTCACAGGAGTCATCAGCCTTTTCAAAAACCTTTTCAGGAAAGTCTTTAGCACCTGATTTATGCACAAAGATAGAACTATGTCCAAATACAAAGACAGAAATGACCGACAGTCTGCCTCTTGGAGTCTATTAAGGAAAATAAAAGATACAGTAGGACAGAAAATTCTCACCCAGTTGCTGTCGAAATATTTATACAGCAGATCCTCACAGAATTATCTTTTCACCTCTCCATGTGGGAATACAAATCCCTTAAATTTAATGATGCTCTTGGTACCAATTGTCAGGGGATACATATGCATAAATAGTGTATAAATAACAGTCATGTTCAAATTCTAGGAACTGCAGATAGACTCTTTGCATTTTTTTTTAACCAGTTTTAAGCAACATCACAGTAAACTCATCCTAAACCTATGTTAATATGTTCAAGATCTAGAAAATTGGGATAAGGACAAACTTACCTYTTAATCTGGCAGTCAAAATCACAGTAAGCTTTTTAACTGCTATGGTCCTCTAAGAAAYATTCAAAACAATGGGAAATTTGCATACACTGACCATTTACTAAATCATAACAAGCAGAATTATGACCTCTATTTCTAACACARGATTTCATGCCTTTGGACAGCCTTGGCTAAACCATGAACTTGTTTTTTTTAATTATAAGAGATACCTTTCAAATTGTAATAAAGCATAGAAAATTACTGTCTGAGCTCCTGAAAATGACTGCTGAAGCAAAACATTTATGCTATTAGAAATTAGTAATACAACTCATGTATAATCTATTATTGAGTGCTTGAAGAATAGTTTGTACTCAAGTGGACAGAAATTCTCTCAACAATCCATTTATTGCAGAAGAAAAATTTAAGAGTAGTGTCACATTTTGAAAAATGTTATTTTATTAGCTGTAATTTTTCATGGTACCTGTGGGGACTGGATGACAGCTCAACACTGCAATTGTCCTTCATGTTGATATCCTTTTTTTAGTTGAGAMTACCCTGGGAATACACTAGAAGTGATTTATTTGTCCCTGGACCTGTAAAAGGTTTCAGGAAGGTGGAAATGGATGCAGGGCTAGTTGAGAAGAAACAAGAAATGAGCCCAGCACACTTACTTAGGCAGGAAGCTAACAACCAGCAGGGAATATTTAATCACTTCACATTACAGCTGAGCAAGGCTCCTGATGGCTCATGTCCTGCTTGCAGTGCAGAAGCCAGGCAGCCCTCTGCTCCAGGGTAATGGGAGCTCCTGTAGCACCTCCTGTACACTGGCATCCTTGGAGCCAAACCTGCTGCACGTGCTGCTGGGAACAACCTCCCAAATGAAGCAACCCTCCCTAGCTAGAGTTGACTTAATTACTGTTCAATGTTCTCTACCAATGGCTCCTGGTTKAACAAAATCAGCTGGTTTTAACATGGATACTTAATACTTTTTATCATCCATAAAGCACATGGATACTTAATACTTTTTACCATCCATAAAGCACATTTATGTTCTGCAACTCTACTGGACTTGCTGACTATTGAGGCAACAAGAACAACAGCTGGTATTCCCTCAGTCAGAGCAGGTAAGATAACAAAAATAAAAGAGAGGCTAAAGTGATATTCAAGCTTTGTAATAGTAGTATAATCATCAGACATCCTCCTGAAAGCAGGTGTTTGCTTAAAGAAAAAASGGAGATATGCCTTTAATTTAAGTASGGCAAGTTTTATTACTATTTAATGACATTCAGCCTTTTGGAATAGCACATTTCAAAAGCACCCAGACAGCACTCTGCAGTTTAGCTCAGGCTGGAGACTGGGGGCTGAGAAGGATTGAGGCAGTCTGTCTAGACACAACCAAAGGCAGCATCAGAACTTTGCTCTACAAATCATAATGGTAGAAAACTCTCATTTGGTTTGATTCTCAGCAGGTAATTCACTAACAACAGTAATTATAATCAACTGTTAGTGACAAGACAAAGAATAGAACAARTTCCACAGAATTTCCTGCTTTTGGGTTTTCCATTTATTGCACCATACCTACACAAGGAAATTGTCTACTATACAGGCCTCATGCACAATCATTCTCCCTCTCAAGCCCAGTTATTACTACCTCCCCTATTCAAGCAAAGCATTCCCAATGGCATTGCTGCTATTTAAATACTCTTAACATGAGCTAGGCAGTGCCCCTGTAGAAATATGCAGGTTTGCAAAGACTGCACGGAGATCAGCTGCATTCATAGCATGCTTTAAACTGAAAAAAAAAAAGATGTACAAGAACAGAAATAGAAAGTCTGCAAAGTCCAAGTACCACATGCAAATTTCAGCTAGAGGCTCCACCTCACAGTGCCACAATGTGCAGCGTCTCTCTAACGTAGATAAATGAATTAAAATGTATTGTGAATCATAACTGATCATTATACTTTTAATGCGTTCAGCTGCAATGTGGCCATGCTGAATTCCTTGCAGGAAGCAATCACCGATATGCAAACACAGGCTCCTTTACCCGGGCAGAGCATTCCCCCTGGAGCACACACATCCCATCACACCATCACAATACCGGGCCCTGCCCCATCATGGCCCACAGGGACCTGCTATCAACAGAGCTTTGCACATCATTTGCAGAAAAAGGACATCAGGTTTTGGCCATGCTGCAAACCATGTTCTTGTGCAACAATAAAGCAAGTTATGTCCTATTGCAATACATTGTCCTTTSTTTGTCCAAACTTGTTACTTTGCTTAATCACTCAAAAAACTTTTCAGACTCATTTTCAAAAAACATTTCAAATGCTCAGCAAACGTGAACTTACTCTCTTTTTGGTTCACAGCTTCTTCAAGTAATTCAATTCCTTTTCTACTTCACAAAATTGATTTCTATTTATGCWAGGAGAAACAAGTCTTTATTCTGAGCTACAATCTTTTCTCATAATATCTATTCAGATGGAGCCTTCGGTCCTTAGAAATTATAAGGTCWACTAAAACACTAAGAGAATAACAAACTAGTTATCAAGGTAATGGATTAGTTATGCCTATTTAAAGTACATAAATAATAGGATACTGAGAGAGCAAGACTGAATAATACTAGGTTTTGTTTGGGTTTTGCTTCCAATATTCAGGCTGCTGCCACAAAAAGGAAAGCACAAATCTGTGACCAGGACATGGTAAAAGAACGTCATATTTCKGTTACCTTCTCTCTTAATTCAGCAGCTTTATTAGGCAAAGTGCATTGCTGCCAAATAATTTTACATTATAAAAACGAAGTGCAGTCAGAGAGATCCAGAAATGCTCTGTATTTTAGTCCTGAAAATCAAAGCATTACCACTGTCCTCAGATATGCACTCTGAAATTTTCTTTTCTCCCATTCACTTGGACAGCTTCAAAATTAGACCAASGTAATTACGTGATTAGACAAGGGAAATAAGCATGTAGTCACTCATTTTAATCTTCAAACTATAATGAAAAAAATATAAGTCTAGACAGTTTCTGTCAAATTAGCTCTGTAGAAGCAGTTGTTTCCTGCAAYTCAAGTTATATTAGGCAAAACAAAGCCAGACTGACTTGGACACTGCCACAAACTGATACTTCAAAGATAGAACAAACGGATAAAGAACCACAGGCAGCTCCAGACCTCTAACGCTCCATGGGCAGAATTTATATCAATTTATCTATAACAGGAACTATTCCTGCCTAGTTGTGGGTTTTGAAGGACTTCTCCAAAAAACATCAGATRGAATGTTTAGCTGCCAGGATACTGACTGTCCTTCTAACAATACTCCCAGGAGCAGTAACTCATAGGGATGAAACAATTTGGGATGCCTGACAATTCAATAAATATCTTGACGATTTTGGCTCCGTTCTGTTTTTAGAAGCATAGAGCCCTTGTAGGGGAAAAAAGTTTTTTTGAAACTAAGGGCTGTGAGTTTTGATTCAATATTGTTCAAGGCCACTCAAGCAGATTTCTGGAAGTCTGCTGCTAAGCTTTTGAGCTCAGCTCTCAAGTGCAATGTGCTCTAAATACATGACCTGCATTGAACTGCTGCCCCAGCAAGCTGTAGCTATTATTCACTTCACAATACAAAGTCCACAGCACTTGAAGGTTTGATCTACATGATGTATTAAATACTTCTCCAACWCTACTTTCTGTAAGAGAGCACAGCTATCCAAACTATGCACAACACCATTTATCAACTACACCTCACAATGACATTTTTCAAGTCCTCCACCTCTTTGTCACCTAGATACAATTCTTAGGCAGAACATGGTAAAACAATTAAAATGTTGTGTGAGATACAAACCTGCAGTATTTCCTGTCATTGAAGACTTTCCCTTTGACTCCCGTTACAACCTGTCCAATGTTACCAGCCTATGATCTTTGTTATTAATAACTTATGGACTGATTCAATGAGTTGGAAATTAATTGTTCATAAAGTGAGGAACTATTTCTAAACAATTGTAGCATTATAATTTTTCTCCAGTGCTTCTGCCTTGATCCCATGYAACCTTACATTTACAAAATGAATTCTGTTAGAGATTAAGGATAGATTTTGTAATTTCAAACCAAAGCTATGCATGGCATAAAGTAATCAGATAAATCATGTTCCTCCTTTGTTTTAATTCACAAGACAAAGGCACATTTTACATCTGATCACAGAACATTTGAGGGCCTCAAAACAGAGACAATCAAATATTTATTCTTAAATGAATGAAAAAAAAAAAAGATGCTTTCTCAACACACTGGTATCCTACAGTGGTTCTGTCCAAAGAATATTCATGAGGTAACTGRGCAAAAATCTCTTTGAATCAATTAAGGTACTAGAAATGTCATCAGAATGCTCAAGACTTGCCTTATTTTTCACCATCATGCTGTGAGCACCTGTGACTTGGTGACAACCCATTTATTTGCAGTGCAGGAGACCTGCAAGTTCAAACCTAACTGTGCATCACAACTCTCYCAGGACACACCTTCATAAATAACAAGCGTAAGAAGGAGCAAGCCCCTCACCAACTGCACTTGGTAMCAGACTGATGAACACCACAAACACAAAAAGCAAAGGCACTGAGAAAGGACACAGAAGAAAAGCTTTGTATTGAAGGAAAATTAACATTGTTGAAGTTCAAAAAAACATGGATCAAAAGGTCTTTTCCTCTCCTAGGTTTTGTGTTTTTTTTAAGGCAGTCTAGGATCAAAAGTCTGACCATAATGAGATATTAGGGAAACCCTGGGAACTGACTCTCCTGGCCAGGAGAAGTAAGGGAAGGCTGCACAGGGCTCCCTCAACTCCTGAGGATCACCTGACTCTCAGAAGGACAAACGGGGAACGAAAACCAACCTGTGGATTAGTGTAAAATCAATAAAGCTCCCATGACAAACYGAAACTAGCACAGGTCTATGCTGTACACCTTCACAGCCTGTGTGAGTACAGCAAAAGGCATTTGAAGGATGCAATCCCCCAGCCAGACTCAGCCAGATGCTGAGAGCACTGAGAGTCCCAGAATTTGGAGCAACAAACATGCTCCATTGCAAACATGCTTCATTGTCTCCCTTGAAGGACTCTGTAAGTAGCAGAGCCAGTGCTCAYGGTGATCAGGCATTAACAGCATTTCCTGATCTGTCTGGACCACACAAGGAACTGATCTATTCACACTGATGCTGGAACCAGCTCACTGGCTTTTCCTACAGAGCTTTGCTTGCAGATAATACTTAYCTTGCATAATACATGCCAGATAGTTCTCCCTCATAAATTTTGACCATTTTCCCATTATTTAAAAATACAATGTACAATGATTTTACCAACGAAGCTACAAATGYAGGCCTCATCCTCTTGATCTCTTCCTTAAGATATTAGAAAACTGTGTGACTTTTCAAACAAATTAAAACAAATGGGTCAAGATTTATTAATATCACTGGAAGTTACCATGACTAAGTTGGTGTCTACTACTTTATTCACACATCAATGTGGGCTACACCTGGTGGAACTGGGGCCCTGCTTTATTCTTAAAATGACGAATTTCACCTTGTAGGGACGGGGCACGCATTTCCTCACATCCTCTCCATTTAGCAGTTGCCTTTTCTAAAATGGCAGCTGTGGAAAGCACAGCCAACAGAGTCGGTCTCTGCATGAAGTGCAAAATGCACACACAACGTTCCCTCTCCTCCACTGAACCTGCTGTGGGCACTGGACCTTGGGCTGAGGGCAGCTTTCTTCTTTTTAGAAGCAMATACCTCTGGGAAGAGAGAGAGGCTACTCCTCCCCCTTCCCTTGACATTATTAACTTCCTCATAAGAATCAGAGAACCCTCCCTGAAGATTCTAAAATGCCAGTTTTCCTTCACAGTTACTTTTCTACTCAGATGTAGGTATTTGCATATCTGTGTTCCAGCTCTACCATGGTACTTTCCATAATAGTTCAGGAACATCTTTTTTCAGAACATTTCCAGAACTGCCAGAAGTGAGAAATACCTGGTATTTTACCAGAAGCTCATTCCCTCAAGAGATTTCTAGACAACTTTATCAGAAYAAGCTCTGCAAGCTGTCTATTGCAAGGCTTTTTACTCTAACAAAAACTACCGTTTCTTCAAAAGCAGGAAGTCASGGCAGAATAACAATAATGGTAACAAAAACAGTATAGTTCCTTGCTTCCCTCACTGGTGTTAGATAGGTGTGACACAAAATTTTTATCACAGAAATTATCCTTTATAAAAAAGTAACTATTCTTCTTTCTAAATTATCCCATGTTCTTCACTAAAAGAAACAGCTATTTCTCCCCAGACCTGAAATTTAAACAGGATGGTATTTGTCACTGTGTTCATCTGTTCAGTCACTGACACAAACAAGTTGTGAATGTTATTTGGGATATRTAATKGCAGTCACCTCAATTGGCCCTGAACTGAGAACTTTTTCCTRATTTTTTTGTGGACTTTAACTATAGAGAGATGAGCACTTCTCCAGCACATCTCCAGCATTACAGCAAAAATGATGCTGCTCCCAAGATACAAACATTACATTATTACTTTTGATAGAAGTTAATGCCATTTGCCCCTGAAATGGTTTGCAGTGTCTGTGCAGCAAGCACAAACTGTTGATTTACACAAAGTACATTCATTAGAATTAAAGAAAACATTCAAAAGCCAGTAGCTGAAATAAACTGAAGAGGTTTAGAGACCAGATTTGCCTTTGAAACATAATTTTCAATCGCTCCAGTATGCTCTGTAATATTTGGGTTTGTTCAGATYAGAAGAGGAGAAAACCCAACAGTATTAACACTGGTGAACAGTCAGTTGCTTTCTGAAGCAAAGCCAGCAGAGGAATCAAATACACTGTCAAGTCCATAGAGCCTCTAGATCAGGGACGAGACAGTTTGTCAGGAGAGTGATGGGAAAGCAGGGGAATGTGATCCAAGATCTTTTCAGCTAAACAGCATGACACCTTTTCATCAGACACAGACAATATTGGTAATGCAGGCCTGTTATCCTGATATTGTGCAAGATGAGCTCATGTGCAGAGCCACGGATAAATCTGGGACAAGTGACACAGCTCAGATGCTCTCTGAGCATTCTCAGCACTGTCTCTGTGAAAAGGGACATGAAGTTGGATRTTTGAGTTCTTCATAGAAAAAGGAACAAACAATACAGAAGCATTACAAGAAGGGCATGACAAGAAAGCTGGTTTATTCCCCTTAACTAACACAACCACCACAAAACCAGGACTTCCTGGTTACCTGTGCAAAAGCTGAGAATATRGATAGAAATCTAATATTGAGCATTACTCTGGACACAAGGAAAAGCCTTCATGCTTAAAAAGGGTAACAAAAAAATTCAGAGTCCACTGTCAAGAAAGCAAGATGCACTTGCACAAATTGCTGAGCAGGCCACATAACACACTAAATGAAATCCAGACTCTAAGTACCCTGTGGGCTAGACAGTGAAACGGAGATCCAGGAAAATCCAAATCTTCCTGCTTTTTCACAGTAAACAATTCAAACTGGCTTTTCCTCCCCATTCCTGTATGTACACACACTTCATTAACAAACATGCATCAAAAAGGTGCTTGAGCACAAATCAGTAATTGCTCTTTTATAACAAATCAGAAGTCACTGAGAAAACCTTCTATAAAGAGAGTCTGTCAAAACAAGTCCCTTAAGGATTAGTAGAAGCTAAATCCTCTGTCAGAGATAYTTTTCTCTCAACAGCAGTAAAAGGGCCTTAGTATCAGAAGATCTTAGAAAATATCCTTTCCTGCTCTCAGAAGGGCTATCTGAATAGTGCTGCCTTCTTCAGAAGCACAGATTCTATTTCTTCCCTTTTGTTTTTATACAAGCTCTACTTTTTCATAGCAAATACAGCATTTAGCCACTACTAGAGCAACAGCATTGATTCATTCCTCATTTCACTGCTATTATTGTTGGCTAGGACAGTACCTTTAGGAACATTTGCCTAGCATCAATGAAAGGCAATTAACAACATTGCAGCTAGCTACGTATTTTCAAATAATAGCCCACATCATGTCTAGGGAATACACAGACTTAGATTATTTATTTTTTTTTAATGCAGAAAGAGTAGAGTGTCATCTATGTTAGTCATACAAGTCAATATTTGCTCTTTCAATCTGTAAGAAATTTTTGTAGAAGATTGGTTTTAGATAGTCAGAATCTTGACACATGTCAAAGCCTTTCAAACTCACACTTTGAGAAATTAATATTTAACATGCTGTCAATGARGAGCTATCATGTTTATTGTCTTAAAGTAATTTGGACAAGTCTTTTATTTTGACTTGTCACTTGAGCTTACATCACAAAGAGAAGGCAGCATCTGTCTCACCCTGAGCTGCTGGGAAATAACTAACTGCCATCGACAGGAGCAACACAGGAGTTCTCCCTCCTCAGCAAATGGACCAGCCTGTGCCAGCACCAGCACAGCCACGCTCACCTCCTGGACTGCAACAATATGTGTGCTTTTCACACATGCTTTACTGACTGCAGGTTACCAGGCTTCCCTGGATTGTATGTCCTGAGCACAAATCCATGGCAAGACAGAAAATCACTCCCATGTTTAGCTTATGAACAGACCCCCTTCTTTGCCAATGTTTGTGTTTTTCAAATACTGTCCAAACAGTTTCCAGTACCCAATTTCTTTTCACCACAGCAATTCCTTTCCAGAAAAAAAAATATGTAAAAGCCTTAGGATGGCAAATTATGTACTACCACAACTATTAACCAACAGTTGCTGTAACCCAAAATCAAACAAGGGTTTTGTTTCTRTGCCACAAATGAGCCATTAAGGGGAAAAAAAAAGGTGGCTGTTCACTGAATCGGAGCCTTTTTCTGTATCACAGAATTGGCAGTATGTCCTATGTAGAAAGGGAAATCTCATCTTGAAACCAGCTCCTGCACACGGAGAGGCTCAAACACTGCAGAGCCCCCCAGGCTCCAGAGCATGGCCACACTGTCACTTGGAAAGCAGTGTCACCTGAAGCACCCACACAAACACTGGCACTGTCCACTGGCTTTGGACCAATCTTCAGCTGCTTCTAACAACCATAGACTTGTAGATGTTCTCACACCCTGGTTCATCAAATCAAGCAAACACATGAATCCAATAGATTAACTGCTCAATTCATGATCCCCATGCTAAGTCTCTGCTATTTTTTCCCCTAAACACCTCATGCAATGTGCTTTTATAATTCCTATCTCAGAATGCTCAAGAGAGCCCAAATTGCAATGCAGAACTTTTCCAATGTCAGCCTCAACATAGAAATAAAAATAACTTAGACAACCAATTTAACAACAGTAACCTATTGCTATTTCTTTTTATTATTAAAAAGAATGTCTATGGGCTGATCATGAACAGGTCACCAAGTTCAGCACTCATGCTAAGTTGGCTCCTTAGCAATTCTGGAACAGATGAATCATAAAAAGCACTCTTAAATCACACACAAATCCTTCTGGTGCAAATACTGACGGTATACAACACCAAAACCTYGCTAATAGGAAAAACCAAACTCAAAACTTTAAACCTTGTGGTTTCTGGTTTTCGACATCTTAAATAAACATGAAACATAAGTGTTTTCATTTGAAAGAAGCTTGCTTCTCAAGATCTTGGGAAGACAAACTCAACTGGCTACTGACTGCCAAGAGACTGGCAGCAGAACAGCCTCCCAGTGGTCAGTGCCACTCTTACAGGAGGTGTGACAGACAAACTGGACACACAAACCCACCCCTCCTGTCCGAGAGAGAACACAGGCATCCAGCTTAAAGCAGCTACCAGGAGCACTAACACTGGTAACATTTTTATAGCATCTCTAAAATGGGAACAGACATCTCTTCAGGATCTTGGCTGCTCCACCAATCCATACGCTTGAACACCTACTGGGTAAATCAGAAATCTGAAGAATTTGCACAAGGTATTGCCTTCCACATGCATTAAAGAACTCTTGGCAGCACTGCCTAAGCACTTAATCTAATAAAAATTGCAAAGACTTTACATGAGCTATTCCATTCTTGTATCTTTTATAATTTTTATTATTTATTTTACAATAATAAATCAAATAAATGCTATAAAAAAGTAAATAATATAAAGTGCTACAGACTAATTTTTGCAGCTTAAATTCTACAGCTGTAATCCTTAAACTTACTGAGAATTTTCCGACAGATGCAACTAAATGAGGTAGTGAATTCTAAGCTGATGAGCTATAGGCATCCTTCTCAAGTCAACACAATCAACAGGAATGCAGAACTGTCAACTCAACATTACAGATTTGTTCTAATTGTAAATAAGAATGCCAAGCCTCAAAGGGACCCTACTAAAAGCAAAGCACATTCCCAATCTACTTCTCTACTTCCATTCACACTATACATGTTACTCCATATTAAGATGTGCTATTCTTCAGGCATCYCTAAGGGGAATCAAGTTAAAATGCTTACAACATTCACTGGTTAAAGATGTTGACAATGTAAATTTTGGCCAGTTAAAAACTCCAAGTTCAAACTGTTCTGACATTTGATGTTTACAATAAAAAGCTTCATTGGGAAACCTTATCAGAGGCCTAACTTCAGATTCAGAAGTGAAGAGTTCTACCAAAGGACGAGATTCCTTGAGACGATACTTCATGACACCATGTATTTAAAAACCTCACCTTGCAGCCTAACCAAGGCAACACCCAGCCCTAAAAGCCACTGGTTRGTTGACTTATGTGAACAGCAAGAGTCATTAGCATTCCTCAAAATAGTGACAATTCCTTGGTTAGTCTACCTTAAAAACAAGAAATCAACAGAAAATTCTCCTTGTGTAAGTGTATAAGCTAATACTATATCTGCAGAATAAATCACAAACTTCAGATATTTTTTGATTTGATTCATCACTAAGTTAACATACATCTCAGAACATTTGATAAATAATTTTCTAAAGCATTAATAATTATGGCTTTCYTAACAGAGACTTCAAGAGAAAAACCCCACTGTCCTAGATTTTAAAGGAAACATCTTGTGCTAGGCAGCGAGTTAGTGAAGCACAGTCAGGCTTTGAATGTGAACCATCCTGTTTGCATCAGCGGGCAGCTCTTCAGTTCCAGCCTCTCTAAACCAAGCTTTCATTACAGACTCTGCCCGGATGATGAGCACCTCTCTCCCTGAGCTGCCCCGGATCAGGTAGAGCAGCTGCCTCAGSAAACTCCCTCAGGCCCCTGCAGCTCTCATGCTATGGGACGTGCAGAGCCTTTTGCTGTGCTCTGACTTGCAGGAGCAGCTCTGAGTTCCCGTAAGCTGAGCCATCCTGCTGCCTTGTCACAGCTCAGGCACCGTGCTGCTGCAGCGTAGGCTGTGCCCTCCTCGAGCAGCTCCGAGTTACCGGCACAGAGCAAGTGCAGCTTCTCCCCCAGCTGAGCTCCAGCAGAATGGGGCAGAGGAAAGAATGCAAATAACAATGCACATACAATCAAAGTGAAGCCACAGTATAAGAAACTAAGTATTTCAAACCGTTTCCAGAAATTGAACACAGAAGTCTTACATGAATTCTCATATCTTTTATTGAGAAAAGTCTCAATAAAATCCTTGAATAAATCCTGATCATTAGTGAGTTCTGAAGCAACAAGGTTATGTTCTGACAAGAACTCTGGAGTGCATTYATAAAGCTTCTCAGGTGGGAAAAGCATGACTTTTATCCAACAAAGCTATGAACCAAGGCATGCCAGCCTTCACACCACAGGTATACTCAGYTAGAGCAATAGCTTATAAATGGCATTTACAGAATGAAATCTTGCACCTGCCTTAGAAAACACAGAGGAATATCAAAACTACAAAGTCACACTCTGAAAAATTTAACTCTTAGAAGAAGAAATTCAGAATATCTTTGCTGGTCTAAAAGAGCAACAAATAACAAAAATGTAAAGTGTCAGTACTGTAGAAGCAATGTAGGGATTGGCAGATACTGGTTCTTTYCCTGGGACAGTTCCATGCACTTGGATGTTTTCAAGCTGCTTACAGGAGTTTTGTCAGACAGTAACCTTCAGACTCCAATTTGCAAACAATGTCAGTTGCCTTCTGCCTTAGAGTTCTCTATTTCAGTACAATAATTCCGGGGTTTGGCACATTATAGAGAACAAAATTGTCAAGGGACATAAATACTCGTATCAAACCAACCATCCCATCCCTCTGACACACACCAACTGCAGTGTTCTAGKCATCATCATTTCTATTTCTGTTCTCATTTACTAAGCTCCCTGTTCACATTACATCTACCATTTTTCACCTAGCTTACTAAATTTCAAATGGGCCAGGTAAATGTCTAATTTTGGTATTTAGCCTTAAAAGGAGGAAGTGAAATAAGAATAAAATTATTTGCACTGCTGATGCACTGAAGTTATGGAAAGAACTACTACACCACACTAAATATATCTGGAATGGGAAAGTGCTGCACCAGTGGAAAATACATTTTATGGCCTTGGCTTACTTTGGGATTACTAAACCATGGATGCTTTGTACAGTTATTTACACGGTCCCATGATGTAAGAAGCTTTCTATTAAATCTGAGTRGGGAAAGTTGTGGAATAGCAAAGTTAAGTAACAAACCCCCAGATATCAGAACATTCCTTTAGCAGAGGGGAAGCTCAGTGCTATCAGTTTGAAAGGCTGCACAGGGAGTTCAGGAACCTCCTTCAGGTAACGATCCTACCAGTCTCTGTCCTCTTAAACAAGTAACTCAGTTCTTTCAGGGGACTTGCCTTGATTTCAGGAGCACTAACAGCAAAGCCTTTGAGCAAAAGTGACCAAGAGATGTGTCCTACAAACACATTCAGTGAACAGTGCGAGATGTGCTGCACAGAAATCTTCCMCTTGTAAAGGACTGTGATGGGTTTTGTGGAAGAAAATTTCTTGCGCTTTTTACATAGATGTCCCATCAGCAGATATCTGAATTATCAGACACTTTTGTACTGAAAAAATCCAAGTCATGACAACATCCCCCCTCTTCCAGATTAAAATCCTAGTAGTCAATTACCTTTACATCTCTTGCAGCTTTAAGGTAATCAAACAGCTCAGGATATTTCAACAAGTTCTGTGCAATTAAACTGATTGTCTGAAAAGTCTTGAAATAATCTAAAGAATTGTGCTTTTCCCTCCAATACTGGAAATAAACTAAATAATAACAATATTTTTTCAAGTTGAAACTACCCAAATTCAATACTTGACCTTATTAAGAGTTTGAGCACCGAGCAAGCTAAAAAAACTGGCTGATGGCTGAATTATCTCATTCAGTGCAACCAAAATTACCACAAACTCTCACAGAAGCTTTCTGAGATGTTCCAATTACCAAACAACAGTCATGAGAAACTGCTCTGCTGCTAAGTTCCCAGTCAGCACCTTCTGAAAGATGGACTGTTTAGAGATGACAAAGAAAAAGAAGAATCTGAGAACAGAAAACATTTAATTATAATTATTCACATTCATAAACACTGCATGCCAGCCAGAGTCCCTCTGCAATGTGAAATAYACCTTATGTTTATTCACACCTTACAGGATATTTGTTTGAAATAGGTTCCCAGCATGAATCTCTGAACACTTCCTACAGGTTTACACAGTATTTAACTGAATGACAGACTAAAGAGACATGGTGGATGTAGCTATGAGAAAAACACAAGACAGACAACAAACAAACAAAAAAACCACAACCCTGAATAATTTCTAGGCTAAGAACTGCTGTGTTACTCTTTTTTCCAACACAGATATATATTTGTATATGGCAYCATTGACATCTGCTTGAAACAAAAAGAACAGTACATAAGTAATTAATACACCAACTGAAAGGAATGTCAACAAATCCTGGATTTGGATAGCAAGGATGACCATTTCCAGAGATTACTCTGGAGTTCACTATTAATCKCTGGGCTGCTGCCACTGCTTAAACCTGTTACTTTTAGTWTTCATCTCCCATGGCTACTAACCAGAGAGGCTATCAGAAAGAAACTATTGTGAACKGAAGCCATGCATTTGGAGTTGCAATTGCACGTAAACAATGCAAGCTTCAGCTGGAACTACTTGTTCCTGTAAAAGTGTATCCCTCAGAGGAGGCGATGCCAGATAAGGAAAAGATTCAGCAAGAAATACAGAAAAATCAAACTTATATAAGAACAAAGAACGGAGGTTGTAAACCTCTTTAACAATTTCCCCCCTCATGTAGGCGGCTACGTAATTTATTTAAGAATAGACCAAAGAAACCAGAAATCAAGGCATGAAAATTAATTTAAAGTCAGMTGGAGAAAGCTCAGCTCTTGCAATAGTATGGCTCAGGGCAAAAAGTGACAAGCATTTTGTTCTCAGTTACACATTTCTCTGTAKCAACTCCAGCAGATTAAAGGCACAGTTGCCCAGACCTTTGCACAAAGCTTCAGTTACCACTGGAAGAAGAAGCTGTAAGTTTCAATGCAAGAACTTSAGGCGCTGAGAGCCAGTGTTTTCCTTGGGCTGATTGCTTTATGGTGCAAGATGAAAGAGCAGTAAAAGCGAGACAGGCGTACTGGAGAGATGGATGAGTCCCCCCGCAGGCAGACAGGCGGGCCGCAGGGAGAGGCGAGCTGAGGCACTGACCCCATGCAGCAGCCCCGCAGCCGCGCAGTGCCCGCAGGAGGGGTTCTGCCCCAAGCGCAGCCCCGCAGCGCGGCGCCGCCTGCCGCCTGCCCGTGCTGCCACCTGGCGGCCAGCGCCGGCCTCGGCCCGCCGCGGAGCCCGCACGGCTCGGGGCTGCGGGCCCGGCTCCCTCCTCCACACTGCCCGCCGGAATGCAAAGCCCGTTTTCACTGTACGTCTGTTTCTGTGTGATTGCAAAGGCACAGGGCCCTCGCGGGTGCCAGACCTGCGCGGCCCGGTTTGGTGACAGCTCCGCTCCCGGGGCGGGCAGCGCCAGCCTTCCCCAGCGGGAACCCCTGGCTGGGGCAGCTACCCCCGGGGGTAGCACAGTTCCGCACCGCCAAGGCTCTCAAAGCACCCAGCACTGCCATCGCCGGCCTCCAGTGGCGCCTTTCTTCCCCACCATGTCATGTCAGAGGTCAAGAGCAAYTAAGAAAGACCGACGCTATTTCTATTTTGTCTGTAAGAAAGAACTACAGTATGGATGCTTTGAAGGGAGGTTCTGACACAATGAAGAGTTGTTTTGTCATGTATGTGAGTTTCAGACATGATTTTCCCCTTCCTCAAATTAAAGGGAAAGATTGTACCTGTATGTAATCTCTACAGCTCTTTTATCAATCAATAGGGGTTTTTGCTGCAAATGAAAAAAAAGTGCTCTTTAATTAAAAAAAAAATGAAAAAAAAAAGCAATCTTTTTCTAACACATKAAGTTAGAAATCCCTAAAAAGCCCCAAATCAAACCAGCAATGTCCCAGCAGCAGCCAGCACCCAGGAGAATGAACACAGCAGCTGGCAGGGACCAAGCAAACAAATTAATACAATRGAAGTGTCCAGTAAAAACAAACCCCAAACTATACTTGTTTTGTTTCTCCCACATAAAGAAGTATCAAGAAATAAACAATCTACTACTTTGAAATCTAACCAAGCATCAGAAAGAAAATCCAACACTTTCTCTTCACATAACTAGCCAGCTTGGCCACTTCAAAAATCTCGTATTACTGCTAGTTAACCAACCATGTAATTCTAATTTGTTATCACAGAGCAGGTACTGTACATGCTTATTTAGTCCATCCACATGACAGGGTAATTTGTAGTTATATAATTTCATGGTAATTATAGTTGGAATGACTACGTACAAACTGGGCATTTCCAGTGTAATTATCAAAAACTAGAGGCTCGGTGTTGACATGATTAGTGGAACCCTCGCAAAACAAAGGATTATGTAAGAGTGACTTGGAGGTTGTTTTTCCCTCCTCCTTTAGCTTTRTAATCAACAAGAAACAACAGTGCAGAAAGCCAGAGACCAAAGCCAATATTTTGTGGTGTGGGTGGCACTTACCTCCCATGAGCTGACTGAAGTTGCTGATTCTACTCACATTTGTTATTAAGGATGACACAATTGCCCAAATGTTACCCMTCCACTGTCAAATTTTGGTGGATAAAAATTACTTTCATTTTAGACTTGAATTTCTAAATTTGAAAACAGACACCAGTGCTAACAACCTTCGTTCTGCTATATTCATTACCACACAGTGCTTGGTTTCTTCTTGTGTCACAGACACAAGAACGCAAGAGGCAGCTGTGCAAAAAAGCAGCTTCAATGTCTGAGACACAGACATGTCACTGCTGMATCTGCCTCATTTTTGTACAAGTGGTCCAGGAATTAAAGGGCCTATGAGGCTACATCAATTCTGTAAACTGTTTCTCCCCAGTTATCCTCAGTTTGCAGTGCMTGGTCTCATTTGAGAGAGTTAATTCAGGGGAGCATCTCCCAGGGTTAGAGTATTTGAAGCYCAAGAGATGGTGCTGTCTTCGTGTGCTGAGATGGTTAAAGCCTTTGTATGAACATGTGGAAATGAAGCACTGGGCACATGCAAATATGCACAATATCAATTAATGTGTGCCAAAAATATGATCAAGAAAAACAGAGGCTAAAAACTGGGAAATTCACAACCATCTCAGGGTTGAAAATTCATAGCAAACAACAAAAAACTRTTCTCCAAGTCTGCCTGTTATGGACAAATACAAGATACCTTGTGTGAACTCTGAGTCTCATCAGCAAGGATGGAAAAATAGCTGGTATAAATTAACTTGAATGCAGTATTAAACTAGAATTATTTCACTACAGCTCCTCATTTCATACAGATACTCTACTACACTCACCATGACATGCTGCAAATGTATACCAATGGYTGCAGCAGTGAGCCAAAATGAGTGTACTCAGTCAAAAACCTGGAAAACTGACAGCCAGGGAAGACTGAAGAAGTGGTGAGGAAACAGCAGCTCCACAAGGCTATTTAAGTAAAAACCCCTCCTTCATGAACCTGTTTATTGTGCCAGTAATGTGGCCTATGTTATCACAAGYAGTTTTTAATCAAAAATTAAGAACTGTGAAAGATGATCTGTCAGTGAAAACTTTGAGCATTAAGCTATTTCTTCCATTTGTTTGATACTGTGAAAAAGAAAATAAATCACACACTGTTGTAACTGAAAACAAAAGCCAGCTGGCTGGGGAGAAAATGCTATAGGAAGGGCACAACTACAAAATGAAGAACAAGATCTTGCTAAGGACCAAGCTCCCAACCAAAAGAGGGAAGAAGAGAGAGCAGGATGCTGTGCTGGAGGTTGTTCTGCCCTACTTCGGTAGAATTGGATGTTAGTTACAGCTGTTTTCAGAAGTGATGGTTGTAACTAGCCTGCAGCAAACTTTTTTTCCTTCTTGCTTAATTTCTCTCAGATTTTTCCTGTCTGTGTGGTTTCCTTCTCCTTGCTCCCACTCAACCTGCAACGTTCCACTTCCTGGCTCCAGRAGTAGCTGCTAATATTTTGGCAATACAGCCTCTGGTGTGAAGCACATCAAAGGCCTGTAGGCAACACTCACACTTAAGTCACTACACAAAGGAACAGAAGAGGCRGGGTGAGTGAGAAGGCAGCACAATGCTCTCCAGCACTGGACAGATCCCTAACAAACCAGTTTATCAGGCCACCAGATGACATTTCAGCTCAGGAGAAAACATAGAAATATTTTTCAATATTTAAACATGAAACCCATCCAACGTGAAGCTGYTGCTCTAGAAGGTGSCAAACCCAAGCAAACTGGTATATGCAAATTTTACCYCAGGGTTTTCCCTTGCTGTGGGGTGCTTTGGGGACTAGGGCAGGGGAACGACCCCGGTAGCACATCAAGTAAGGAACTAAAACCCTTTCAGACCAGGAGCTATGCTGATATCCTTACTGGCAGCAGTGACTTTCCTGAGGAATTAGGCACGGGCAAGTAACCAACAAAGGCTGCTGCCACTTACCATGGGGCTGGGCTGCTATTTGAAACAGCAAACAGCCTTGTATTTTGGGTCTGATGCTCCCTTGCTCTTAATGACMCCATTCTCTAGATCCAAACAACAGCAACAAACCCCTTACAATTCCATATTCGTTATGATTGCATACTGCTTTTACATCACCTSGAAGAGAARGCATTAAAGGCCTCGAGGGAAATGAGAGAGCAGCATGTGTTCCTAGGCAGACCTGCAGACAGGAGCGAGCCCCGGCAGGAACYGCCATCCCCGGCCACGCCGCTGCCCGGGGGGCTCCCTGCCCCACAGGACACAGGACACACCCGGGCTGGGTGACAGCCTGGCTGCTGTGCGCTCCCGCACCTGGAGTGTGCTCCGAGGCCGCTTCTGCAGCAGGCAGGCGACAATTCCCTGGAGCTAAGGGAGAGAGCAGYGCTATAAATAGAGCGTTCCCAGGGCCTCCACACGCACAGTGCCACTACGCTGCTTTAACTCTTTGATCAACACCGTGCACAAACAGCAGAGAGGAGGCAAACCCGACAGGGGCAGTGCYCATGCTGCTCTCATCCATAACCCCGCAGAGAAGAGTGGGCTCTGCCGGGAGCACAAGGGCCAGCGGGGCTGTGACGCCCTCACCAGCACAAGCTGCCATCCTGTTTCCATGCTCACTGCAGAGCTCTGGCACCCTCCAGAGAGCCACAGCCCAGCTCCTGTGCAGCTCCAGCACTGTCCCTGTCACAGCAGAGCCTTGCAGCCAACAGCACGGCCAGTGCTCAGCAAACAGCCCTGCCCAGGGGCTGCACACACAGCGAACAGCCCTGCCCAGGGGCTGCACACGCAGCATGGAGGCTCACATGGAAACCACGGACACTGGACATGCCAGGCCCAGACACAGAGGCCACTTCTCCACTCAGGGACATGACCAGGAGCAGCAGTGGGGAGCTGCATCCATAGGAACTGAGCATCATTGCCCAAGAGCTTGGCAAAATCCACCATCATCCCAACTGACAGAATGGCACACAGGAGAGGCTGCCCCYGCACCAGGAAATCCTTAAAGGGGAATACTGCACCTGTATTTCACTTGAGAGGCTGGAAAGCTATCAGAAGAGGAATTAATTTTCACTGCCTTGTTAAATTCTATCCCTGCCAAACCACTTGCTCAATCTCTAGCTAAGGCAAAAGTAAAGCTTTATTTCACACCTGAAAAAAAGACACACACCAAACCATGAGGTTCAAGAAGTTTGACTGTACCTACAAAGCTGATTRAGGAACTCTGCCAGAGTGAATCTCAGATCTCTTGACACCCAGCCCAACTACTCCCTCTTCTAGACCCTACTAACAAGGGACCTGTCACTCGCTATTTTAACTCTCMACCTTGGCACTACAGAAGGACCTGGCTCCTTTGAGAGGAACCTGAACAGCAAATCCATAAATGATGCTGCTCATACTGCCATGGAAATGTGAGAATTTCAGATGGTATTCTCCAGCAAGGAGCTGAATTATCATCTCAGAACCCTTTGCTAGGAAAACATGCTCTTTTCTTGGAGCATTCTGTTTTTTCTCAAAATACTCATGCATGATACAAAATACTCAGGCACCAGTTTACTTAATTTTCTTTCAGGATTGGAGCTTGTTAGAACCATTTGAGACTCAGCATCAAATCTAGAATTCTTCAGAGAAACAAGCCTGTCTGCCTTAGTATTTATCTGCTGAAGATTTTGTTCTCTCTTTTATCATCCCCCACAATGACTTACAGCTATATTTCCTGCAGACAACTCTTGCACAACAAGGGTAGAGAGCCACCCGCTCAGATCCTGTACCTCTCCCTTTCCTGTTTACACTACTCCTCCTCAGAGAAAATGCCTGCCTATGCTGCCACAATAAGATGTTTGCTAACACGACCTTGCCCTTAGCACTGGCAGAGGGCTGGAAGGTTCCCCAAATTAGTGTGGTTTTGAACTAGGCATATATTGCCTCAAAAGAACAGAATTTTGTGYTGCTGCACAAATGTGATATTTTTGTGGTGCCACACCAGCATCCTTCTTTTTGACCCACTGTGTTATCAGAATGTTATGCCAGGAAAGAGAGTACCAGGAAAAAGCAGGGGAAACTGCTGCTAGGGAAGCAAGGGATGGTCAAGTTCAGACACACAAGCCAGGTGCTTGCTTTCACATGGGATTGATAACCCACACTTCAGCAATGCACAGAGCAACACAGATACAAAGATTCAAGGTGCAARCAAGACAAACATCCAGGCTTTTAACTGGGACATCCAGGAGGACAGAACAGGAGTGTTTCTGAGAGGACTGAGAGCAGTTGCTGCAGTTCTGGACTGGTCTCTTACAGCAGCCAGCTCTTTGCAGACGAGAGTACACATATGCATATATTACGTTACCTTTTTCCTCCCCTTTTTTGTTCTTTGGTTCAGGTTCCAGCCTAGTGGAAACATTCTGTACGATCCCCTGCTGTGCTACAAGTCTCCTTTTCAGTTCAATTAACGAGCCATAAATAACACGATGAAGGTGTCAACAAAGAGCGTAATTTATCATAGCTTGTCAGAGAGTGGTTCTTAGGAGGAGAACGCTCATTCACAGTCTGGTGTAACACACAAAGATTTATTCCTTGCCTGGTACCTCCCTCTACTCCCTTGGCCTGCCAAAATTCATCTTGTGCTGGAACCCTCACAGGTGTACCACTTTGACAAATATGCTGTGAAGTCTGGTATTCATCACAGGCAAGTCTTTGTTGGGAAGGAGGCCGGCAAGAAATAAATTTGTTTTAGAAAGAAGGTGCTTGTGATTCAATGTGCTCAGGGGTATGGGGAGAGGCAGACAGGCTCATTATTTTTAACCTCCCTGTGTCTGCAAGAGAAGAAAATGAGGTAATGTAGTTGATGTGACATTACAGTTCCTGACTTCATTACTTGCTGCCTGGTTAAACAAGCACCTAGGTAATTACTACTACTGCAGTCTTGCTTAGCTTTGTTTTTGCCTCACACTTGCCTCCAATAGGATGGGCAATTAATGGCCACCAGTGCATTTTATGGACCAGAATTCCTTTCACGACCAAGTCCTTTACATTAGAATTCATCAGCTCAGAGGCAGTTCTTACAAGGCCCAACTGGATCTGAAGCTACTAAAGCCATTCTGGACACCCCAGACAGCACTGCAAGACAGTAGTCTGAGGCAGAGGAGACTCTCTCAAACAAGATTGAGAGCTGGCTTTACCCCATGCAAGGGTAAAAAGCTAAATCAGTCTTGCTGCTCCAGATTTACACCACTCCAAAACCCAACTGCAGTTTTGTGTCTTCCTCGGGAACATAAAGTGCAACATTTACTGAATGTGGCCTGAAACGGAGACTCATAGATCCAAACTGGAATTTTCAGCATGCAAGAATGAAGGCAAATTCAGCTGCACCTGAACTGGATGTCTGCAAGAAGGCACGCTGCCTGTAACAGTCTGAACCAGGCACGAAGATTTATCATTGCCAACAACTACAGTTTGACATTCTGAATRCAAACTGGCACAATCCTACCAGCACTGAGACTAAAGGTAACTTGAAAGTGATTCCTTTTTAGAGTGCTAATACAAAAAACCCTGCAAACTGTCATGCTGGAGTGGGACATGCTTAGCAGTCTTTTAAGTGTGATACAGAAGGAGAAGCAGAAAGCTCAACAGTAGAACATAAAAAAATCCCCCCAAAACTACTTGGATAGGATAGAAATATTTTCTGGGAAGAAAGATCAAGACTAAAGCATTTTACTCCTTGATCTTTGGACTGACCAAAAAATGTTTTGACAGTAAATGTCAACCCTCTAACCTGTTATCCTACAGGTTTGAAAAGTCAGTGKGCTCCCCCACCTCTCTGCAGAACATGCAGCTTGCAAGCAGAGGCCCTTCCTCAGCAAAACTGTCCATTTCTTTTAAGCATTGAAACACTTATAGTTTAATACAGTTCTGTTAATTCTGTGCTTCTGAGATTGACCTAGYGCTACCACAGTGTTTTTATTAAAAAAAGAAAATGAGCTTTGTAGTGGCTGCAAAAGCCAAGCACAGAGAAAGGCACAGGCAGCCTAGAATTCTACACTTGCAAGAAACTTTCATCTGCTTTTCCTTTATTTTTTTGTTTCTTAAGAGAAAGCAAAGTTTGAAACTTGGAGCTGACAGTCTCTTGGTTCAAGAAATACCTAATTAGCATAACATCAGCAACATGCTAAACAAATTAACTGCTGCGGGGTCACAGTGGCCTCCCACTGACACAGATCCAGGCAAGCATTTATTTTGCTTTGTTCTAAAGGTTGCCCTGGTTTGTTAGTGTCTTCACTCCCTCACATAATTTACTACCAGTTTCCTACAAGACAGAGTTGTTCCACATTAGAAATACTTCTAAAAGCAATTAAATCTAAGAAGTTGGATGTAGCTCCTGGTTCTTACCTAACACAATTTAAAAATCACTTGGCAGACAATTTATAGAGAAAAATTGCTTTCCAGTGACACAGCAGGGGCATCAGCTCCTTATTCACCTCTGAYAATTCAGTGCTAGGCCATTTTCAGCACAGTACAAGCACCTAAGTCTAATTCTGCACAGGGCAAATATGCTCCATGTTAGAATATAACAACATGTAGGATCCTGAGCAAGGATTTCTAGAGAGAGCCAACAAAAACCTCCAAAAAAATGCCTCACTGCAAACTGCTTGAAGACACAATCTGCAAAAATATTTGGATTTGCAGGACACATATCAGGTTTATGTAAATATGCACAGGGATAAACATGTGAAGGATATGTACTAATGCCTTTAACTGGAAAAAAAAAAGCCCCACCATGTTCTAAGAAAATCTTTTGATCAGAGCATGTTATCTCTCAACCCCCTGTCAGACCTAATTAAGGGAAGCACATGCACAACACATGCAGGGCTTAGGTCCCAGCATGCCTGACACAGCTCCAGAGGTGGGTGGCAGACCAAGCTTTAGGCCACTTCTCTCTCCTCCGTGATCCTGCTGCTGACTGGAGTCCAAACTGCCTCTTGCCAGCAGTTACAGTTGTGGCTGGCACAAAAACAAGAACTGTATTTCATTTAAGAGTGGGAAAATACTTTCCATTCTCTATTGGAAGAAAGATGAAAGCCTTGAGAATGTTGCAGAAGTGCTTTCGTAGAACAGTTGACAGTCTGGTAGCCTAAGCAGATACCTGAGACAAAGGTGCCAAACCATGCACAACTGGGCCTTCAACTTCAGCAGCCCACATCCTCAACTGGCTCTARGCTAGAGAGCCAATTGCCACCTCTATTTAACCCAGGGAAGGATTCATCATTTTATTATTGGTTTGTTCCCCAAACCAGAYTGAGTGGTAGCAGAGCTCATGCTGATTTAAGCACTCCTGTTCACCCCACACCCCAGAAWTCTCACTGGCCATGCTCTCAGGTGACAGCATCCTTCCCTCCTTTCTGGGTGCACAGCAGTGACYAGTCCTTGTGGAAATACTCCAATTCCCATTTTAGGCAATGGATGCTGCATTCCAGTTAAAATAAGATCTGAATACCTTGGGCTCCAAACTGACATTTTTTTTAAGGCAGCTTTCTTGCACTTCTCTTTTTTCCACGTATACTAAGAAAGCTAAAATGTGTTCAGAATAGTACCYATCAATAGAAACCTTTTTATCAGAYCACAGGTTATGATGTGAAGCCAGTGCCTAGCAATCAAATATTGTCTGCTATCTTGAATCAACATTCTAGGTACATTGACCCATGAAAAATAAAAGCACATTTGCAAGAAAAAATAATGTACATTTACACACAGTTATTTATGTACATGTACATACATGACAGGCCATTTTGAAAAGCTGAAACAAGCTCCTGTACACATCACAATTGCTTTGAGCTCTGTGTCTGAACACATCTTCTGACTTCAGCACAGCAGGAGCAAATACATTTACTTGTAAAACAAAGGCAGACCTGTTTGGAGGTGGACACAATAATCAATCCACTTGCCACAGAGGCAGTAAGTGTTCATTTACCATTCTATGACCTGGAGCAATACATATTATGTCTTTTGCCAGCAGGAGCCTGGCCAGCTGCAGCAACCACAGCTCTGTCAGCAATCAGTCACAACCATCCTCAGCAACCTTTTGTTTGCTGCTCATTAAGGTGACTCCATAACAGCAGGATGGAACATCTTCTAGAGACMATCCTTCAGTCCTAAGTGATAATGTTGATGCTGCTTCAAGTCAGCATTTACCATTAAACTTCCCTATAGATTGCCTCTCTTGCACTCCCACTCCTAGTTCCACTTGGTGCAGTGTGAAGAAGGCAGCCCTTCCTTGGAGCAGGAAGGAAACCCTCTCTGCTGTCAGGGCCTGCACTTTGTATGGCTGTCATATCCAGAAGGGCTCCAGAGAACACTGAATTCATTTGGAGTGCTGTAAGGGAGCTAAATTGAGTAAGGGAAGTTACTAAATTGAGACTGAGATGATATATATGCAGGAGAGCACAAATCTTTCCTTACAGTACTGGAGGCCTGATTYCCCATCCATGATGCCAGCAGACCTGGCAGATATTCCTACAAATTTTTAATAACWGTTTAACAACTTAATTCCTATCTAATTGCTAACAGAACTACTACAGTAGAATGTGTAATTTTACTCCTTTTTTGATACTATGAACCCCATCCAAGGCTCCATGACAGACAGGATCCATTAGCCATGCCACCAAGAGCCAAGCATCCRTGGTCAGTAACCTATACACAACCTGGGGCAAGGCCTATCAGCTGCTGCACTGTTTAATTCTTGAACGCAGGCACTGTCAGCTGCAAGTTTCTTATGTAGCATTTTTTTCCCAAATACATCACCCACCTTCAGGGGGAAAAAAAAATATACTTCTGCCCAATTATAAGTTGCTGCCAGTAATGAAATAAAATACTCTATGCCCTACCCTCARTGTAGGTTTGACCTGGGCCTCTTCCTATCACCAGGAAGACAAAAGAAAGCAAGACAGGCAGAGCACACTGATTTGGGCTATGCTGCATCACAACATGCACTTCTGCAGACTAATTACAGCAGTACTGTTGAGCCTGGGTCCACTCCCACATTCACAAGGCTCATTTACAAATTACAGCTTCTCTAGAAAGCCGTGCAGTAATTCCAACAAGCCACTTGCTCATCATAACTMCTCATTTACTGTAATTTGAAAAAAAACACTCCAACACAAGAAGGTCTGCAATCTACAGACTTCTGCTATAACTAAAGTGCTCAGGCACATGAATACTGCTCTAGAGGCTCTAAAATGACTAAATATTGCAAAACTAATTCATCTGAARCCTCAGATAAAGCCTTGGCATTTTTATTTTCTTGACTACATGTACATTTTTAAATGACTACGATTTCAATACATTTTACAGAAACATTTTATATAACTTTAAATTAAGAAATTAAGTTTATGAGGAGTGGTTTCAATTATTATATTGTCTCATATAACATCTATTACACATGCTTTTCCCAAATACCAACCTAGTCTTATCTCACAATCATGCCAAGGAGTGATTTTARTTTTGTTTTGCTTTCAGGAGTGTTTAAATGAATGTTTCAGCTTAAGGTTGGTTTTTGGATTTGGGGAGGCTTTGTTCCCCTTCTCTCTCTTCACTGATAATAATCAAAGACCAGYGTCAGSTATTTTATTTACAAAYCCACACAATCAGGTCATGGTCTCTTGCTCTCTCCCAGCCACCTCATCAGTCCATYGTTAATTGGAGCCACCCAAGTCTTCTCTTTTGCCACCCCCAGTGGTGCCTTGCCAAGAGCTGGGGGAGCACCTGGTCCCTCGCACTATTTGCCTGTCTGGGCTCTGGAATGTGATGCAGGGAGAGCTCTGCTGGCAGGGAACAATGGCCACAGAGGAGTGCTCGCTGTGTTTTTCCCTGTCATTATCTAGAAAAGACAATCGCTTACAAATTGAAACGATGGAGACTCATATTCATTTACTAATGTGGCATTTACAAATGTTACACAATAAAAGCTTACAGGTGATATACAAGCATGTATATAAGTGTGGTTTTAAAGCCCTTATGATCTCTCTCCTCTGTGTGTTACAGTTACAAAGCCAATCTCAATTCTCATCAAAGTCAAGATGCTTCAAGCTAATATACATCATGTATTTTTCAGTTTTTCTGAGTTATCAATGTTGATGCTAATAGTAAGACTGAATGCTAAATTCCCTTAACAAGTAATCATCTGTGAAAGGTTTCTCTGCTCAAACAATRTATTGAAAGTGATTTCCTAAGGATACTTTTTTCCCTACACTGTCAATGCAGTAYAGGGAAAAAAAAAGGTATTTTTTCTAAATGACACCTAAGGTACAAAGCAGGAGCAAAAAAACATACCTTAAAGTCAGGTSTTGAGAAGCAATACATGGATATGTTATCCTAGGGCTCCTGGCTTAGCATTGCATAGATCCATACAATGATCAATCCCAGCATTGTCAGTAGGAAACAGTAAATAAAGACCAAACCCAGACACACAGTCCCTTGCACATGAATTATGTACCAGTCCTACACTGGTTCCAATTAGACAACTGAAACTATGGAAAGGTTGGAAGGGTCAGATTCAAACTAGGTAAGCATGAACATTTTAGGAGGAGAACAAGTGTCTGGGGAAGAAAGAATTGTTGGCATGCTAGGAAGATGTGTTTTCACCAGCTGGGCTAAGTCTTCTGTCAATACTGTTTAAGAAACAGTCACTTAGTAGCAGTATTTCACAAGAATTTTACAGTGTCAACAGTCTAAGGGTGGGATGATTACAACAGCATGAATAAAGAGGAGAACTCCAATGATCACAAATTGGAGAGCAGTATGAAATGAATGGCAAWTCAGCAAGGATGAAGACAAAATGCTGAGCTTTAGGTGGTCTAAGCAGCTGCAGAGAGACTCTTTGGGTCTGGGAAGGATCTTCTGCTTTTAAAAGCATCTGAAAGAAAGGTGCTGCTTGGATGGAAAGATCACAGAGGAGTAGGAAATATGGACATAAGGAAACATRGAAAAAACTCTGATTCGTGGTCTAGGTACCACAAGGCCAGACAATTATCACATGAGCTTCTGAATAACTGAGAGYTTGCCAAAGGGTCAGCATCATCTGCTCCCTGACAACCTGAAGACAGCACACCAAGTACTGAGCTTGAACTTGACCAGAGAAAATTTTTATCAGATGTCAGAAATACCTGGCCTGGACTCCCTGAATAACTACAGGCTGTCCACCTCTGGAGTTGAGGTGGGCACACATCTGCTAGCGAGATCTGGAATGATTTCCAGATGAAGTTGCTACATTCAGGCCCAGGAATGGCTGCAGTGACCTCTCAAGGTACCTCCCGAGTGTACTCACTATTACCTTTTGTGTTTGCCATGGAAAACAACACTGGAGAGAGCAATAACCCACAAATGATCCTAAAATCAGTGCATCAAGATACATGGCTTATTAGAATAGAAATGGCTTTGGTAGGTATCTCAGGGATCTAAACAAAGAACCCAGAAGGTGTTCTGTCAACCACTGACTATTAAAACTAAACAAAGCAAGCAGATGCTCTATATCTTGCAAAGAAATTAGTAATTAACAGCATGGCCTTCCAGCCATGTGCAGGACCAATTATTCAATTACCCATGGCCAACTGTGAGCTAACTAACAGTATATGGATTTCCTGCCTTACTACACACAGTACCACAAACTCCATTTCATGTAACACTCCTTYCTTCATTCCTCCTCATGTCATTGTGCAATTGTAGCTCTGTACATCTCTACTCCAGTGCAGTCCATCACAAAAGCTATTAGAAACACTAAAATCACTGTTTATAGCAGCAGGACAATGAATAAAGTTTCCACACCACACACCTACAGCAAAGAGAAAGCAGATGGGACATAGACATCCCCATCTAGGTGATGTGCAATTCATTTTTTTAGCTGGCAAGTATTTCCATCAGTGGTGTACACRAATGAGAACCCAGCTGGTTTTTACAAGAACAAGGGATGAAAATGTTGTACCAAGGCTCTCCTACACTCTTTCTTCCAGCAGTTTAATTATGTCATGCACATGAGGATAACTTCCTTTGATATGTGGGGGCTGCCACTTTTGGAGCTGAATCCCAAGCCGGTGGCATCAGCAGCTTCTGAGTGGCTGTGACGGATCCCACAATGACGAGAAAGAAAACCTTAAAATAGAAGTGGGTAACTGTCAAAGGTACTATAAAAACTGAACACAGTATTTTTGAAGTGTTTCTTAAGCCAAGGACAAGAGCAGTCAACRTTTTCAAATGCACCCTTATCATTTTTGCAAGTACTTTAAGAGCTTGAGTCCCACAGAAAATCAATGGGACTTGGTGCTTGTTTGCACAGCCTCATTCAATTCAAGTTAAATCAAATTAACTAAAGTGAAAATTACTATGTATTAAAGATCATTGAATTCTTTGAAAGACTCCTCATTCAGAAGCAAAGTGGCTTTCATTAGTTCTCATTTTAATTCGTTTTGCAAGTGCTCTAGTGTTCATTTTGGCAAAACATCAACCTTCAGATTATTTGTCCCAAAAGCACAAAGACTCAGATTAGAACCAAAAAAATGAGAATAGAGGTTCACAATGCTCTTAGCTAAAGCAAACAAATATTGCAAACAGTGGTTTTATCAAAGATAACACAGCAATTACTAGCTAGATTGTTTTCCTGAGCTGGTATCACAACCCCAAACCCCCCCCTCCCCCCAGAAACCCCATTGAGAAACAAAGAAACAAAAAAAAAAACCCCAAAAATCAATTGAACAAACAAATTCTTCACACCTGCTGTATGTTTGGAATAAAAGCAAAACCCACACACACATTTCCCCCGTTTATGTCCTGAATACAAATTCTTTCAAATGGAATTGCACTTTTTACTGCTAAGTTGGACCTTGAAGTCCTGAATGTATGACAGCATTTTCCTTCTGAATATCATCCAGAGAAGGGAAGGCAGTGACTGTAGGCTGGGGGATGGGATAAGTGATGTCTGAACTAAACAACTGAAGTGACAGTAAGATGTCTGTAAATGACCAAGTGACATTGTCCCACAGGTATTTGCATTCCACGGGTGTCTTAGTCCTGTCAGGATGGCAACCTCAGTTCTCTGGGCAACAAAAATGAGCAGAAAACAATCACACCTCAGCCCCAAGGAGCCAAAAGCCTCCCAGGGCAAGGGAAGAAGGAGGAGAAAGAAACCTAAGTGTTTACCCTCTGGTACAGAATCARACTCCCTTGCTGCACTTAAGTGATRTGAGTGATCCTAGTGAACTATAGGAACCTCACAACTTGATTGARAGACATTTTTCTTGGCACTCCTCTTMAGAGAGGAACAGCAGTAATTASAAAATTACACCTTTGAACATGCAAAGGAAAACATTTTATTTCTGACTTTCTTAGAAAACAACAGCCAGGTGGGACCAGCTGAATGACTATGCAGTGAACTGAAGGGCAGCACTGGGTAATTCTATATCCTGTGTTAGATATGATCTTTACTTCACCAAGCAAAATGAAAATACACAGCAGAAAATGTGGCCCACCAACCATGGGTCACAATGGTAACAGCACTTTAAATATTGACACTTCTAAAGCCAAGGTAAATTAAACAGCAGGTATTATTGCATGAAAACGAGAAGAGAAATGTTTCTCTATGGGTCTCCAATTGCACAGAAAGAACCAGAGAACTTCCCTTTGTGCTCTGAAACTGTGTATCATAGTAGAGGTGCAATGCAAATTCTCAAACCAGTAGTCAGTGYAGTGAAATCAGCCAGGACTCAGGACTCTATTTTGCCAACAGGCACTGCAGCAGAGAAGTACCCCCCTTTTAATGAGGTTGTCATCACATAGCAGAGGCTCACATGCCTGGGAATTCAGACTGAGCYAAGACCAGCCCACTTGGTTAGTACATAACCTATTGGAAATTATTTTGATTGCACCAAATCTACCCAAGTTAGAGCATATATTAGTGATGATGAAAATCACAACTTAACTAATAACATGAAGTAAGAGATTTTTTCCAAAGATAACCTCCCAATCTACATGTACAATCTGCAGTAGCTTAAGATGCTGAAATCCTCAAGCTCAAATATTTACTGCACATGGGAAAATCCAGGAGTTTTGCTTCACAACTACTTGACAATAACTTCAAAAAACAAACCATCACAAAACTCATCAGGACTAATTGCACATGCATAATTTCAGGTTTCAAGCCCAACTGAAGCACAGCTATTACACTGACTTGCTGCTTTATTACTTCTGTCCAAATGTGTAACACTGCTCTATCTAGTATGCTATTTTTTTTTCATTAAATCTGAGCCATATTTCACTTCTTCATTAGCAGGGATGAAAAAAAACCTACTTAATAAAAAAACCCCCAAAAACCAAAAAAAGCCCAAATAACCCCCCAAAAAACAACAAAACTGCCCRGAGGCTTTAAGGCCAAATTTCAAGGTAAGTCTTCTTTTGTTCCTCACCAGAAGGAAAGASGAAGCAGAAATATCCAGTGAAATACTCACAGGCAAACAGAATAAAGAAAAATCCCCCCAGCTAACATTAGGAAAAGAGCAGAGATGTGGAAAGATGAAAGCATCCAAACCAAAGCAACATTTAGAATATATTATATGGAGTGGTGAGTTATTTTGCCAAAGATTAATTCAGAGGGATGTTTCTGTTCCTGTTGTCCTACCTCTGGTTCTTTGCCCGGGCCTTCCTTTAAGTAGAACAACATGGAAATATTTTTAGCTGACCCACCCTGAAGGAGAAGAGAGGCTGACTTCTGRCAAGTTGGCCATTCTCAATTTTTTTTCTTTCCCAGTAATTCTGTTATTAATTCGTTGYGTATCACAGCAACAAAACCTTTTTTAGCTATCAGCTGATTTTCTAAGAATTCTGCAAAGATTTGCCCATGCCACTATAAAATGTAACATTTCCCGATGGCTGCAGGGACAGCCTCGCCCTTGGGTAGGGAACACTGTTACTGAGTAAGCAAGATGAGAATCACATCTGAGCCAAAGCCTAAAAAGGAGTAAAATACTCCAGGTTTTCCAAGCTGAAAAACTCTTGGAGAATGTGATATCTAACGAGGTAAAAGCAAAGACAGCACAAGTTGCAAGATTGAAATCCTTTTGTCTCTGGTATCTGATCAGTAGGGCACAGACCYGTGGAGTTCACAATAACATGAGTGATCATGCTTTGGAGATTTGATGGCATACGAGGACCTAAATTATGTAGCTACAAAAACAACCAGGAGACTTCTACAATTTTTCAACAATGCTTTTTCTAGTTATATACTGTGTTTTTCAGTCTGTTGTTAAAAAAACAATTAGTTCTGCTCAGCTGTGGCTTTTTCCTTCCTCCCTTCACATTTAGAGACCATTACTTAGTTATTTATTTTTGGTAATAAAGTCTGCAGGCATCACTGTTCAAATAAAATCTCAGTATGCCCACAACAAATGCAGAAGTCTGGCACTTTCTTCATTGACTAGAGAATGAGCTGGCAAAGCTAAAAGCTTAAGCCAAGCTTTTAAGATTTTTCTGATTCCTCTCTCTCACTCTCCCCCACCCCCTGCCCCGTTAAATCTTGGAGTAAAAGAAGATTAGCGCAGATGGATGAAAATATTTTTTCCACTTCAGCATTTGCTGTCACTATTCAGTGCTAAGCAGGTTCTCATATAGTGTCACTGGTAAGATGGAAATTCCTACACTTCTCTTAAATATAATCACCTCGCCACAAAGCAGGAAAAGAAGAAAAATTGGCTGTTTATTTTGCCTGGATCGTGYGTGATTTATCCAGCAGAACCTGTAAACATTGTAACATCTCAAATTGATGCCTTGCCTTTCATCAAAGTTCAGCTGGCTGCTTCTGCACCACACCAATCTGTTCCTGGCTCACTGTRCCCAGGCAGTAAATTGACCTGGACCCAGCAAAGATGAAAATATGCAGACTTAAAGTAATCCCCCTTGCTGAGCATGCAGGCACATGGTGGGATTAACTGGGGAGGGAGCACGGGGGGTGGCTGGGGGCTGCTGGTCACCCCTCCTGCTGCAGCACGGATGGAGGGACAGAGGGATGGCTGCAGGCACAGCACGGGGCTGGCAGGSGGAGGGAGGGAGCCAGCCCCATCAGCTCCCAGCCATTCACAGCTGCACACTCACTCACACCCTCCTTTAACAAGTGCGCAGSAGCCAACACAGCCACAGCAATCCCAGTGCTGCCTTCCCACAGATAAAGTGGCCTTTTACCATGAGTAACCAAAACGGGGACAATGAAAAAATATAATCAGCAAGATAATTTTTCACATTYCAAATATTTCAACATCAAATAAATGTAAACCAAGATGTAAAACAGAGTCTCTCATCCCTGACTGGTTATTAGAATCAGCTTGCTAATGACTTCATATTCCTAATAAACATTCAGATTACAACTGCATTCAGTCACAGATGACCACCCTGCTTTCACAAATAAGAGAAACGGTCACACTACAGATTCAATGTAACAGCATGAAACGTCTTCAAACCACCCTCATCTCCAACAGGAGAAAAACAAGGAGCTGCTTAGGCAGTCACATAAGGATAATTACTATTGCCATAAACAGCCAGTGTTAAGCTGTACTTTGCTTATTTAACACTAAGTAATGAATAAAATAAAACAAATATTTTACTTAATAAATATGGTATCATAATTAAGCCTGAGTAGTAACCACATTTCCTCTCAGCTGGAAAATACACACTTTAATTACCAACAGTTCTGCATAAAAAGAGAGAAATCCATTTTCTCTACATTTGATCTAAACAAGCTTTGTCATTCACAGTGAGAGTATCTTCAGTTCTGAAGCCCATGGATTACCTGAACAAACACCACAAAAGAAGCCCAATGATATTCAGGAGCTCTACAGCCACCAGCACAACGTGGACACTATGATGTTCTGCATCTTCCCTTTTCCTGCTCCTCCTGTTGTAATCCTGATTCCCCTGATTCCTTACAGCCCATCTCTTCTAGCTATGAAACCCCTTTAGCCTGCTCTGCTTTCACACAGGATGAGAATCATGGAACTCATGCAGATTATCAAGGCAGGGGTTATATGTACCTTTTTTACTCTATATGAAATCTATGCCACTTCAGTTCTTTCTGTGTGATAGAAACTTCATGGGGATCTCCCCAGTGCCCACCACCAACAGAAATCAGGCTTGGATTTGCTGAAACATTCTGGCTTTTAGAAAGAGAGTAAAAGAGTCTTCCCATTTCCTTCACCCTTCCCTTACCAAGGCCAAAGCTGATTTTTAAGGGTTTCCTGAGCAATCATCTAAATCAAGATTCAGTCCAAATACATGCTGAAGCAGGTACATCAAAAAACAATCCTGAATGGCAGAGAGGGTCAAGAGTTTGCCTGTTTCCCCACAGCATTACCTGCAATGGCAGATCAGGGTCGAAATGCACAACTAACACAAATTGTTCTTACMATACCTTGATGTCAGCTTAGGAAGAGCTGTGTATTTACATAGCACTGGGTTGTGGATCTGAACAAGCCAAAGGTCTTTTAACTGCCCAGCTGATTCCAAATAGCCAAATATTTTGGGATTGACTGCAATTCACTGTTTCTCACACAGAAGAATTCCCTAATCCTGGCAATCAGAATTCAAYTATGGTAAACCAGTTCCTCCATAACTTAAATACACCAAGATGATCAGAGATAAAACCCACAAGGCAGGAAGTAGCTGAAGCAAATTTTGCAAGTACTTTGCTAGATATTACATGTTCATCTCAAAGCATCTTTCACATATTTACAGATCACAGAGTATATAGAAAAATCTTCTAAATTATGAGAGACGCAGATAATCACATATTTTTGCATCTGGAATTCAGTAATTACTTTGCTTCCTCTCTATGTCAAGTGTATTGAATTATAAACCACCAACTAGTTTTAAGAGAAATCACACAGAATTCTCTTATTTTGGTCATACATCTAACATTGGTCATTTGGAAACATCTCAATTGAATTTACTGGACTCTGTWAAAAAAAGGTATCACTGCTTTCCAAGATCAGAAAAGATACTGGAAAAGTTYCTGGAAGCTCAGTTACAATCTTTATCTCCATATCAAGATACRAAACTGTATTACACTTATCTAAAGATTTTGTGTGTTTACATTATTATTTCAGCAGTGTTCTTTAAAGCTAAAAAATTGGGTTATCCTCTGTATATTTAAGAAATGAAGAGTCAAAATGTGCAAAGAACCACTTTCAGATTTCAGTGAATAGTACGTATTACACTGGTCCAAATGTGCAACAGTGGGAGCCTCAAGGGTTGAGATCAGTTCAGGAGAAATCACTCCCCGTTTACACCACAAGGCCTCAGAGCTTTGTGTCTGCAGAGCTGTTTCTCTCAGATATCCTCACTCCCCTGCCCCTCTGCAGTTGCTGTTGTGCAGGGTTTTTGCTCTTGGTGGGTCTGTTACCCCAGAGGCAGGACCATTGTGGCTGCGGGGCTCAGCCCTGGCCAGCAGCAGCTCCATCCTGGAGCCAGCTGGCATTGGCTCTATCAGACACAGCAAAAGCTTCTGGCGCCTTCTCCCACTACCAAAACCTTGCCACTCAAACCCAAAGCAYGAGCAAAACAACATCTAAAGAATCTTCCAAACAGACTTTCCAGCAAATACACTGAAGAATATGCCAAGTTCTCCTTCTGCCACTGGTTCCAGATGACAACCCGACCCCAGAGCACAGGGATTACAGAGAACTGGATGTATGCTCTTCAGCAGAATCTACTTACTGAAAGAGAAGGGGGAGGAAAATATATTCACTGAACTCACTTTCTTGTAAACGCTCATTTCTTATGTGTTTGGTGAAAGCATGTGCTTAAAGAACCTACACATGAAATATCAACAYAAACAATTCTACAGCATAGCTCCACTACACAAATTATTTTTAATATTAGAAGAAAAAGCTTTTCTCAGAGAACACTACATCATCAAAGGCAGTTCAAGGTCACATTCATTATATTATGTTTACTGTCACATAGTTTCATATTATTTAATACAACCATTTCAGTATCTATTTGAGATATGACATGCTCAAAGGCTTTGAAAAGAACTCTATCCTCTGAGGTAGGAAAGGGTAAATAATCCTATTTACAGCCAGACTTCCAAAAGTCTTTATTTCTGTGTCAGATGACTCAACTAAAGCACTTCAAGTTTTTCCTCCAGATTTTACACGTTTAAGGAAATAGGAAAGACTGTTCCACCTAGCACACTCTTCTAGCCTATGATCAAACACCCTCATTACATCCAGGCAATTTTAAATGACACTATAAATAGAAGCAAGCTTTATGCTTTCTCAATATGTAAAAGACTAGCTGCCACTTCAAGCATGTATGTTAGAAATTACTCCTTTTATTTGTTTAGTCTGAGTCTGCACAAGAGTMATTTTTAAAGGTCTTTCTAGCATAATAAGTGTCACTCCATTGTGATTTCCACTACACCCATTTCCTACAAGGAAAAGTAATTTCTTAGTGATGGGAAYCCTGTGCATCAGGACACAGAAGAAGTAAGTGGAAAAAGAAAGTGGATTCTATCATTAGCATCCTAAGATGCTATCAGATGTCACCACATCTGAAGTGTTCAAAATAATATGAAAAAGGTCATTTCATTTGCCCCCTTAGAGTCMGAGTTCTCCTGGTGAGCAGGAAGCTCTCCACCCCAGCGTGCTCCCCTGTGTGTGGTTGTGTCCTGCAACACTCGGCTGACCCCATGTGCTCCCAGGGACACGTGCACAGCCAGAACTGACCTCTGAAAAGGTGCCATGTCCTGCTCAACAGCAGTCCTGACAAGGGTCATCCCTCTGCCACCTGTATTCAGAAGCCTACAACATGCAGAACCATTACAGGTCTGTGGTAATTATGTTTTTTCTCTATCAATCCCTCAAGAAGTCAGCTTGAACAGAACCTATTAAAACCTTATTAAGAGTCTGGAAATGAGTCAACGGATAAGGAGTTCCCAAATTCCCTTGCCACAGAGTTCTGCTCCTCACCATGTATGTATTCCTCATATGCAGGCTTTGCCTGCACTGTTCACTGCACAGACTTGTTCCACATTYCCACATCACTGTTTTACCTCTTTTTCATCTCTGTCATTACTTTGCACTGAATCTTAAATCACACTGATTTTCTTCACCACAAATCGTAACAAGGACAGCAACAAAATCAGATTTCACTGTGAACAGATTTAAATTGATTTTTCAAGGGATTTAAACAAGCAAGTCTAGTAGCATCTACTACAAATCCTTGCCAATAATTARAGCTGTTAAGTAAGAGCAACCTGTTCTCTTCAAGATGCTATCAAAAAGAGTATTCAGGAGGCCTGAGCCAAAGCTGGTCGTGCACATCCCTTTGCTCTGTCCCAGGAGCCTTTTTTTGCCTGTCCCAGGCCCCTGCCCAGCAGGATCCCATAAGGAACTGAAGGGTGCCCACCAGATACCACCACAGATCACTGCACCTCCACTATGAAGATCTTGCCTTGACCAGGAACGTTTCAGAAGCACGTGTTCTCCCACACACATCGCAAGCCGCTGTTCAGGTACATTTCAAGGCAACTWTCATTTACTGATGTGAGACAACAGGTTCCTTTATYACYTTGGTATTAYAGRATCATCACAAGRTTTGAGTTRGAAGGGACTYTAAAGACCATYTCGTTTCAACCCCCCTGCMATGAGCAGGGAAAGGGAAACCTGTCCCTGGTGTGCTTGAACCACCAGYCTTTCAGTTAACAGCCCATGTTCCAACAWTTCTGTTAACAATTGCTCTCAGGCCATATTATATTCAGTGTGTTCTGGCTGGCTAATAATTTAATCTGTAGTAGCCAGTAAATGAGTAATTTTCCRCCACTGCAACACTCTAGCAATGAGTTATAAAAATACCTAAGAAGCTGAAATGCAAAGCAGACTGCCAAGCATATATTTAGGAGTGGGAGTACTCCATAATGAGATCCTTACTGACTAATACATGCCCATTCAGAAATTGAACAGCTTTCAGAATCACCTTAATTAGAAAGGAAGATGGATGAAAATACAATCTCTCAAATAAGAATTTCACTTTACTGAGGAAATCGAAATGATTTTTCCTCCTTAAATGTAAGCATTCRTTACTGACTTTGAGTAGAATAGTTCATTTTTAGCTGTAAATATGAGAAGTCCTAGAAGGATCATCTCATCAACTCCTTCCCACACAAAACCAAAATCATAAAAAATCCTGCTACTTAACAAAGATCTTTACAAGAAAACTCTTGGCTATTGAGTACATCCAACAATACTGAGCTGAATTTCACAACTCGTAAGTCACTTACGATTGCAGGACTTTTGTCACTAGAAACAYTACCTGGGAGCCATCCCTTTACCTATCTACTGAATTAGAATAAAATGTGACAAGAARTGCTTTTTGCCTAACAGACACAATGTGTGCAGGTATGCCCTAAAGTTACCTAATTGGTATTTTTATTTTTAACAACTACACATTCCCTTTGTGCTTGGTTTATCTGTACAAATTAGAAAAGGCTTACTTACAGGAGTGTGAGAGCAAGAAACCAAAATAGGCACCAGGAAAGGTAAAGAAAAAGTGGTAGGTGCTTTCAAGGACAGCAGAGTGGCACATCAATGCTGGTGAGGGACAAATGTAGTGGAAATAATTTGAGAAGAAACACAATACCATCTCTTATTACAGTTCCTCTATAGTCAGGACTCACTTTGCCAATAAATCTCAAGTTTCAAGTACCTGCATTTACAGTGCTTTCTACATGGAGGAACTTCTGTTCTCCACTGTCATTATAGCACAGATTCCTAAAGACCATTSAATGTGATGTCAAAACTGGGCCTGACGTATGACTGAGTGACACCTGAGTCACAGCATCTGTAACTGAGTCCTACAGCACAAATCTTCCACAGCAAATGCTCCAAACATGGCACTGGATTTGCTTCTCCCAATGACTTTGTTCAGTTGTTGTTTTAGTGACTTTGCCAGCTGTACAGCTGTTGTCTCCAAACACCACCCTGTCAGTTCCACCACTCCCTCACTCACCAGCTATTACAGCACAGAACATGTTACTGCCTTAACACAGGGTACAATTAGTTTCCAAGAGCTGTCAGAAACTTCTGACTGCAGTCACAGAGGGGGAGTAGGAACCTTCCCCTTGAACATCAACCCCCAAACTTAGCTTCCCATTTCTGAGCAATTGATACAAACTTGGGGAGAGGGGAAGGAAAGGGGCATCCCTGAAAAATGAGCTGTAAAGGAGAYTTGGCATATTCTAATCTTTAGATCATGCCCAGAAGCATTTGGGGCCCAGGACAGTTTCTGTAGCATTCCTGGCTTTGTCTCTAACCTGCTGGCTGACCTGGGACAAGTCACCTAAYTTGATGAGATCTTTGAAAACACCTGGACTCATCACAAAGTGATGTGCAAACACCTGCAACTGCCCCCCTAGTAGTATGTGGTGGGTATGTGATACACAGCCTTTCAGTGACAGACTTACTCTTTGGGTCCCTATTGATAACATCCCACACAGCTCAGGCAGAAGTTGGTTGACATTCTTGGTAGAATTTTTTCTTGTGTAGACCCTGACAGAAATGCCTTTGTGGGAAGAAGGAGACTAAGCAGCTTGTGAGACTTGTAACTCAATCATCACCACCCCAACAGGGAGTGCTTCATCAGCCACTTTAACTCATCCTCCCCTCAAATTCCAGCAGAAAACCCTCTTTGGTGCCATAAAGATATTAGACTTTAGCAAGGGCTCAACTGGGATTTAGAGTATGTAAGAGTTAGGCAATTTCAGGCCTTTATCAGTGGATATTTTAACATGATACTGTCAGGACAGAGCATCTCCCTGTAGGAGAAGAGACTGGAGAAAGTCCAAGTTTTCAAAGTAAYGGAAGGTTATAAACATAGTTGAGGGAAAGAAAAGGAAAAAAGAAAGGAAAAAGTACAAGATGAGAGGAGATGAAACACGTAAGAATGACTCCAAAACTTTTTCTGRGTTTGTACTTCCCTGTTCAGAGGCACACAGCTGAGACAATGTGGCTGGCTCTGTGACAATTGGGGAAAAATAAGSCAATTTGAGGTGGTTGTTAGCAGTCGGAGCACTGCATCTCAGATAAATGACTGTCTGCCCCAGGTATGGCAGCAGATCTTCCTGAACCATTCCCGAGAGATTTGCCAGGACTGCAGCAGCTTTTAGCCATCAAAAGCAGCAAGAAAGTCCTCTTCAATCTCCCATCCCTGTGGTAAAAGGTGACCTTGGAGAAGATTTTTTTCTTCTTCTTCATCATGCTCTCTGCTCCCCACGCCAATTCCATCCTTCCTCCTGTCTCAGAGCTAGACATGTTGTCTTATTTAACAGTGGATAAACCCAACGCTTTTCCCCAGCACAGTTGCTCAAACTGCTCTGTGTGGGTTGTCACACCTCCAACTGTATCACTGTGTCTAACTCAAAGTGGTATTTTCAGCCTGCTCTGATGTTTGCCAGGAGTCCCAGTTTGGCTCCAGAGCTCTCGTCTGTCTCTCCTCAGTTGAGCTAAGGGCCTCCTGTGAGGGAACAGTGTGTGGGGAACAGTCCATGCCTGTCCCTGTGCCTACTTCCCTTTCCAGGCAGCACATTCACTGAGGCACTTGTCTCCCTCAAATATYTCACCTGCTTCACCTACTGCTTTTTTATTCCCCGAGGAAGAAAAACAAACATGTGACACCCACAAAGAAGGTGTAACTAACAACCACCACCATGTTAGTACTCTTCACCCACCCTTCCCTACAAAGCCTTACAAAAAACATCTTTTGCTAATTTCCTAATTCCACAGTAAAAGGAACCACACAGAGTAATCCTTGTGAAGCGCTGAGGAAGGAAGCTTGAAAGAAAAAAAAAATAGAAGGAATTGAGGACAAAGGACAAAAAAAGGCATAAAACTCCTTAAATCCTGAGAAAAAGGACCTGACATTTCAGCTCAAAGAAGAAACAGAGTCTGGGGCCTGCTGACCATGTCTGAAAAATCACACAGGGCCAAGGAAGTTTCTTTCAAGGGCCAAACTTGACTAAGAGAAAAGCAGCTTCATGTACAGAACGACAGGCCAAGGTAGGTCAACAGGCCAGCATCCACGCTCCAAGGCTTCTTGTCAAACATTCCCTATTCAAAACTTCCTTCTGCTTTCAGACTGCRCTGTGGTTTCCTTTGTAAACACTCATATCATCACACATAATGGAGTATGCTATTTTCAAGCAATAAAACAGTAYGATTTCCATGGCAATAGCAAGGAATTTGGCAAGGCTGTTTGATAGACTTGGTCTGGTGAGAAARTTTTTGAGAAAAATAAGACATAATTGAATCTCTCACCACTAAGATATTGTAACATTCTCCATACTACCTTTCCTGTTGACCTGAATGCTCAGGACCCTCTTATTTGGAAAACTGCCCCTAACGAACTTATTTACTAATGGTAATATGCCAAGGCTGCACTGGAGCTAATCACTGTACCAGTGTAAGGCAATGTATGGCCCAAAGAATTTACAATACTACTTTTAAGACAAAACATTTAGTATTCCAAATGGAATCGAAGCTCCTTTGGGAATGCCTCATAAATTTCTGTGAGTTACTGCAATTTGTTATGCACTTGTGATTTTAGCCTTACACACCAAATCACCAATGGTGCAAGCCAACTTCTACCCCCAACAAGTGATCTTCACTTATTACAGAATACCAGCTACACGTGAACTGAGATAAATCCAGGTCAGATGAYTCACCCTTAGCCACCCAGCAGATCAGTGACCAAGACAGCAAGAGAAGGCCCAGGTTTCCTACTCTGCACATTCTACTCCCAGCAGCCCTGACCTCTCAAGGGGAGAAGAGAACCTCACAGGCAAGATTTAAATCATTTGGAGATGACCTGCAAATAACCCGTTCCCAAACAAAAGTAATCCATTCAGAGACCTACTTTTATGAATATACAGGCTTGTTCTCCTCTTTCATTTTCTTTGTGCTTCTGGGAAGACTTCAGCAGTCTCAGCCTTATGGGACAGGGATTGGCTTGTGGCCATGCATTTCACACTTGGTTTCATGACCAAAATCTAAACAGGCCTTGATTGCAAAGACCATTGCGATCAGCTGGGTTGCAGATGGATTTCTGGGAGGGCAAGAGAGGTAAGAATTTAAAAAAAAACAAAAATCCATCAAAGATGTAGAAACACTTAAGAGACTAGAAAAGCAACTTCCTGTATGAYAGTTAATGTTTCAAACTGTTTTTCAGCTGGGATAGCAAGCCTCTAGTGATAAGAGCTAGTATGTTTGTACCACCTGGTTGGTGGAAAATTGTAGAACACATGAAACCTGCAGAGGTCTTTTACAGGAAAGAAAAATAAGTTTCCAGAAGTAGTGCTTGAGTGGGGTGGTTTTTYAGTATTTTATAAAAATAAAGCCTGAAAGAAGGTAATGACATTAGYTACACATTAGTCTCCAAAGATTAAATAAACTCCCATGCAAGAGCAAGCATGACCAGTAACTCAGCAGTTTCATTTCAGAGGGGCTTATGCAATCACCTCAGGTTCTGGTGCCAGAGCCCCATGTCTCACAGTTACCAAGCAAACAACATTAAATTAAATCAAAATTAAATTCATCAAAAGCAKGCATTACGTTTAATGGGATTTCAATTAGTGATGGACCAAAATCCAAGCCCTACAATCCTCTCAAAATGTAAACAAGCCTACAAACCCACAACTAGGCCTGTCTCATTTTGAGATCAGAATCAAATACAACAAACAGCAAAACTAAATCTTGCATTTTTTCCAGGTCTGAACAAGTCCTAAGTCCAAAAATCTTTGCAGTTCTCGCAGTTATCACAGAAAACAACAGAGGGGGAGGGGAAAAAAGCAACACAAGTGTGTAGAATTAAATTAAGGAACAACAAAATGATAATGTTGAGCAGTGACAGTCTCTTGGTACAAATCCAGCAGTCACTGATGGATATCAGTGTCCTATGACCTCAGAGCTCTGGATACATGAATCAACATGAAAACACACAAACATTTTGCTTGTAGCTGGCTTTTGCAACTGGCCACAAAAGGAGACATGCACATGCAAAATAAAAACCATAAGAGAACTTTTGGATAATGAATATTGTGGAGAGAAGTAACAGATGGTAGAACAAAACATTCTAATTTAAAAAGACAAAACTTCCTTATGATAGGMCAGAACTGCAGAGGTGTAGAAAAGCACTCCAAAGTAGAGATGCTGAACAAATAGGGACTGCAGTGGATGGTGCTGCCAGAAGGTGTGGCCAAACCCCTTCCAGAACCCTTTTGTGTCACCATAAACATCACAGGGAACGTTCCACTGAGCCAGCAGTCTGAGCCACAGCTCTTCTGAAGTATTTGGGTTCAGCAAGCAGTAAAAAAATGCAGATTATCTGASTCATGAAATCACCTTGTGAATATTTAAGCATACGCAGCAAAGTAAGAAAGCCCCATGGAAATTAATTTACTGCACTAGAGATAAAATTATTGACTTTTATGTCACAGGCATTTTGTTTTTCTGACTGATTGTGTGTCCAAAGCTCTTATGAGAAATAGCTAACATTGTCTGACAGACACATACTCTCCACTATTTAAGTTATAACCCCTTAGTACAGACACTGGCTATTAGGTGGAAATTATGGCATCTCAGTGGTATTTCTGTGAYGTGGCAGGCTTTATTTTGCTTAATTTAACAATAAACTCATTATATTAACTGAATTCAGTAGGAACAGCAGGGGGAATCCTGTTAATTTTGTCTTGAACATCTGAGAGCTTCTGAGGGTGTTAAAAGAATACACAGAGAAGGAAATAGAGGAATGGTTTCATAAAAAGGAAGGAAGCTTCCATTTCCTCTGAAAGCTCATAGCGAATTTAAAACTGCCATGTCTGATTTGATATTAAGTGGCTTAGACATATGGTTACTGTTTGAGACAGGATACTGGGCTTGATTTGACCTAGT
>CADDXX010000172.1:1538016-1598526 GCA_902810485.1 Alauda arvensis | reverse complement strand
AGAAAAGGTTTTAATAAAAGGAGAAAATAATAAACAGTACAATGCAAATAAAAATAAGCTCTACACAGGTGCAGAGAGCATAGCACCATGTAAGCATCCCAAAAAAGCCAAGAGGGGCTTTGTGCAGTCCTTTAAGTATCTAATGGTTGAGGCAGTGCCTTTGCAAACTGCCCAATAAAGAATAGTTACATTATTAAGAGACAGGTACAGAGACCTATCCATGTCTCTGTCCTGGCACCGAGCCAATGGCAGCTTGAAGTGTAGAGAAGTTTCTAGGGCTATTTCCTTTTAAATATTATGGTAAAACTAAACATATCTTCCCTATAAGGAAAATATCTGCCTGGTCTAAAACTGCTTTACTACAGTTGTACTCTTGCAATGGGTAGACCAAGCCTATATTAGTTCTTTCAAGATATTTGCAATGCTCAGCAAAACTGTGAAAACGTAGCAATTAAAAAGTCAGGTACTAACTTTTGTCACCAGTTAGCAAGATGGGTGCTTACATTTAGAAAAGCTCTGTTTATGAGATGCCCACCTGAGGCCTCATTCACTCTGTTGTACACATGTGCCTTCTCAGGGGAGGACACTGGACAGACACCCAGATGTGCACAGTGGTGTTCTGATATTCCTGCTCATGTGCTTTCTATAAGCAGCCACAGACTGGCATTGCTCAAAAAATGCACCAGTTTGCAAATGCTGACGACATCAAGTTTCTAGCAGTGTAGATTGTTACATTGATGTTATTTAAGGTACAACCAGACTGGCATTTTAGCTCGCTGTTTTCTACTCACTGAACTCCTCTGACAGTCTAAGGGCATTCTAGCTCTTTGGTAATTTCAGCATTCATCCATTAGTGGTATCATGCAGCATCAGAGGCTTAGTTCTGTGGACAGCCTTTGTAAGTTTTCCTGGCTGCAAYACATGCTKCTGAGACCAATCATTCTCCAGAGAATGTGGGGCAGAAATAACTATTTGCAAAACCTTTTTTGTGCCTGTGTTGTCTGTTTGCTGAGGCTCACATCTTGATTTGGAAGGAACCAGAGCCCTGGGAATGGATGCATTGATAGTGAGCCTGAGAGAAAATACTTAAAGTTATTGTGGGATTACATACAGATTATACTGAAAAAAAGGTAAATAGTGGCCCAGAAGCTTCCTGTTTCAGATTATTAAATTTCTTATGCTTTCCACTCTGTGGGTAGTGGGACTGTTCAAGCCTGAGATGACAATTATGAACAGCAATTAGTGGAATATGGTGCCTGTTAACTTTGACACAGCCTCTGTTTTGTAGCACACTCTTCATATATGAAGAAAAAGTAATAAATAATTTTGTACCTTTTGTGTGGCAGAATTTCTCCAGTAATCTATTTCAGAAACAAAAATGGAAGTGGGATAAGTAGAGAGGAATAAAACCAACCCTGTTTTTTCTTCCCTTCCCATGGGGTACCAGAAAGGTAGAAATTCTCTCTCTCTATATATATATATGTTTATGTGTAATACAAAATTTTTCTTTCTATTAGAAATCTCTATTTTAAAAATCTGTTTAAAAAAATGAATTATAAATTTAAATTACAACTACAATAAAAATATTTAATATTGAAGGTTCATTACATCACTCATTACACATTTCTCTCTGATGATGGCTCAAGGAACCAGGATGATTAATTCAGATATAGAGATATGTGTTGTAACTCACAGGCTTTCCACCTCCCAGTGAAATGGAAAAGATTGGACTGAGTTCACTGAAAGCAAACTGCCTTCTACTGGTCTCTGTTAGTGACTGAACCAAGACCATTCCACCAGGGCCTTCTGCTCACACTGGGGTTTGGTGTAGTTTTGCTGATTTTTCTCTCTTTTTTAAGAGTCCAATTTGTAAAGTAAGTCTTAGTTTGCTTGTAAACTGGTTTATTTATGTTTTTATCAATACCTTCTATCATATTGTACTCTCCTAAGGGAACAGAAATGTAATTTCTTTTCCAATCTGCTGTGCTAAACAGACTTTTTCCTTTCCTTTACTCATTCAAGGTCACATCCAGGCATCTGTTTTCAACATCATATTTTGTATGATGCTTCTCAGATTACACTCTGTGGCAGCAAGAGTGGGTGGGATGTGAAAACTTTACACAGTATTTAAAAGAATCAGTTGCATCTTTCTTGCATGTTGTTACAGCCAAGTTCCCAGAAATCTGTCCATTTCCAAATTAAAGACCAGAAACCCCTCTATTTGGAAATGTTTGAAATATGGGTAACTTTGGTACTTTTCTCTTTACTGCAAATATTTTCCTGATAAAATATCACAGACTTTCCATGGATGCACACTAACTAATGAACTCAAAGCTTTCTTTAGTTCAGGAGCTCTATTATCTTGATGGYTTGATGGTTKTACAYCTTTGGATTAACAAATATGTAATTYAGTGTTCACAGGAGATAAATAGCTATAGCTCTATCTGATTGTGTTGTCAGCCAATATGACATGCATACTTTTGGGTACAGATATGGCACACAAAAAAAAGCCACCACCTTCCTCTTTGCTACCCCTCTACTAGTGAAGGATTGACTAGCTAAACCACATTAATACTGAGTTCTTTAGAGTGCTCTGGTGTTTAGGGATAATACTTTGGTGTTCTAAACCCCATCAGAAAGAATACTAAGCTTCACATTAAAAGCCTGAAAATTATCTTAATCTGGATAAATAATTCATCCCAAATTTGACTTGATTTTTTTGTTATACAAATGAAACTGTTTTCTCTTTACCTGAAATCATCTCTGCTGACTTTCAGAGTAGCCACCTGCAGTTCTGCCTCCAGCCTGCCTCTCTGCTCTGTGGGGCTGGGCATGATCCCCTAACCATGGCTCTTCTGGAGCAGAGCACTGCACACTGTCCTGCACTCACTTGGCATTCATGCACATCATTTCCCCTGCTGTGAGGGTCACACCTCATCACATCATGGTATTTCTATGTATAAAGGACAACGTAATGCTTCTGAAGTTTGTTGCATAAAAGAGGCAAAAGATACAAGCCTCAGTGCAGTTTAGCAACACAAATATCCTACAGAGCCTTTATCAGGACTTGGAAACCCTGCAAGGCAGACTCTGACTCACAATCCCCCTTTTCCAACCTGAAATTTCCAGCTTGACCATAGCAATCATGAAATAATTATGAAGGGCAGAAGGATTGCTGTAAGAATTGATCTATATTTATATGACATTCTGTGGCAGAAGAGGAGGTTTTTCATATTAGAAACCAAATATACTCACAGTGAAACAAAATCATTTATTATTTATCCCTGGGATTAATAGAGGGGAAGAAAGTTCATAATCATTATTTAGTTCTAAGCTCAGAAAAATATATACCAATATTGGAGTTTATTTTCTCCTCTACTACACCTTCCCCCATTTGACTACCTTTTTTTGGCATGCCTTTTTTGATGTCAAACCTTTTTCTTCCTGTCCTACAATATCATTAACAATAATTTAATCAGAAACCCCCACTTGCTACACTGTATGCCTGAATATATTATACATCCACTCTACATACAATAACACATCATATAGACATGATATGCAATGATAATTGAGTGGCCTTCAGGGTTTATAAAAATGCCAACTTCCATGTTGTTACGGGCAGCAGTATCTTTTCTACAGAAAGTTATGATGCAGTTTTGCAGCATCCATTTGGTCCTGGGAAGGAAATAGGAAGGGAGGAGAAATGGACACTCAGCAGCTTTTTGTGCTGAGTCTCTAGCTGCCAATCATACAAGACATCATCACTTTTGGGACATAAAGACACAGAAATATCCTCTCTGTGGTGCTTGTGGGCATTTGTGCAGATGTCTGACTGCTCTGCTCTGCTCCAGTCTCAGGTAGGTACCTTTCACACCCTCCACTAATCAATACTAATCACAAATGCCATCTGCCAGACTCAGAGATTACACAGCAGGAAGGGCACTATCTGAAGTGACACGCATCACTCGTGTCTCTGCAAATCAGGCTGCTCAACACCCTGAGCACAGTCAAACCCTGTGACTTGCTGCAGTAGCTGCCATGTGGTGTTTCAGGCTTCTTGCCAGCATCAAAGGAGTGACTTGGCTTCCCAGAAGCTTTCCAAGCTTTTACAGTGGAAGTGTCCTCTGATATTATCTGGTGCTGCTCAGATACGCCCCTGACAGGAATACAAACAGGTATAATGGCATTTTTGGAACAGGTCTCTGCTTCCATAAATGAGGTGCAGAAGAGCTATCTGCAAATAGGATATTTGAAGTTCCTAAACCTTCAACCTGACCTGGGAATAACCTGTGTGACATCCCATCTTAAAGAATTACCGACACCTTAAAACAATTTTTTTTTTTTTTTATTTTATGAATATATTTGAGACCAGAATTCATAAAGTTAATCCAAAGTCCTTTCAACCTTCAGCTTTTCATTTTTACCAGTTTTACAGGACATTTATTTTCCTGTACATTCCGCAGAGAGATAAGAATTTTTTGTTACGTGCTGTAATTTACAGGATCATTGTTCAACAGACCTGTGTTTCCATAATTGTGAGAGTCCAGAATTTCTTGTTTAAAGCTTTAATACCTTCATTTACTATGATACTCAAATTTTACAGTGCACATTATATGCAACTTTGAAGCACTGCATTAAATATTTATACCATGCCTAGATGTGGCAGCTACATTTGCAATTACATTTTTATTCCTGTTAATTATAAATCAAACATGCAGTGGTGATTGCTTTTTTTGTTCCCTTGGCCAGAATATTTGCAATAAAACTATCTTTGTGCAGAGTCCTACTGACAGCTCACCAGCACATCAAACACCAAATTATGAAGAAAACTCCCATATAAAATGCACAAGATATTATTCTGTGGAAGTTTTCAAGGTCTCCTTSAGGCCTGCCACTTGACTTTGGCTTTGCATAAATTGTAAAGTTCCATCTGAGTAGTGTTCATGACAGATAATGGCATCATAACTCTTTATCAGTACTCTTCTGGACCATCCAGTTTTCCTCCTAGAGGCTGCCTGCAGCTCAGTCATCAGCAATGTTGCCTGTGTTTGTGCAAAGATACACTGACAGAGGCAGCAGACTTTTGGGTAAAGGTTGTGATGGTATTCCACTGRAAACTGACCTGCTTGCTCTGCTAAATAAAGCAGGGATTGTGAAACCCTCTTGTAGAATAGTAATCCTGCCTCTCACTCTGCCAGCCCTGACAGCTCAAACCCAGCCATTCCGTCTCTTCCTCTGAGTATCTGAGGGGCATTTAGCCTTGTTAACACATATGAATCATTTTGTTTTGCTATCCTGCAAGTTAGGAGTGGTAGGCTCRTGTAACTTTACAGTGTGTTCTCCAGTTATGACTGATTCAACCTAACAGAACTGCAAACTGCCTATAAATTATAGAGAATGACATCTGTGGCAATGCTGGTGTACTTGTTATACGTAATTCAGCTGAATTCTTCTGCACTGGCTTCAGTCCTATTTCTCCTTGCTCTAACTGCATGCTCTCCATCTTCACACTTGCACAACTGCAGAAGAAATTGTTTATTCAGTTGTTTTTTGGTTTTTTTAATAAACTTGTACAAATGGACCACACATTACTCACTGCTGAACAGCAAATACATAATTAATGTAACAGTGTTAAAAGTCTTGGTGGTATATGTATGTAGGACTGGATRTCATAATTTTAATAGCACACACTGTTTTATGCATCATTAACACTTCAGCTGAAATCCTCATGTCTTAGAGGCCAGCTTAAAAYTGTGTTCTTTGTGAGGTTGAATTGTCCTATTATTTTAGGACATAATTCTATTAGAAAAATAAATTCCTAAGCTGAATTTTTAATGAGMGCTTCCATTTAATTACAGGAATTTTGTTCCTAACTGGAATCTTTTAGTAACTCATTTAATTACTGATATAGATCTCATCTCTTTCTTTTTTTTTCCCTAGTAGCAAATTCCACAAACATATTGATTAAAAAAACTCAATTAATGATTTTTACACACAAATCATTCATCAGCAATTCATTATAGGTGTTTGCTACTTCAAAATCAAGATAGCCATTGCTTTGATTAGAAACACGAGCTTCTGTAACTTAAAATGTTTCTGAGTCTTGATAGGATAAGCCACATTCCTAATACCATGTGTCATAAACACATAGTAAATAAAAAGCTCATTAGAGCTGAAGAGAGACCTTCACGTTTTTTTTTTATCCCCAAATACAATTTTAGTGTTACTGTAGGCAAGAGGAAAGGCAGTAAATAAGTACCTGAGACAGGGATACTCCTTTCTGTATCCAAATACATTCAAAAAGATTAAATTCTATTTTTTTATCCTTTATTCTGCCTTGCACAGCAGACATCACCACTAAAAAAACCCCAGCAAACCCCCAGCTCCAGCTGACATTGAAACAGTGAGAACTATTTAGACAATTCAAAGGACAGTTTCTAGTGAAGCCAGCTCGTGATGTAACTACAATCTCCCCCTCTCCTTTATAGTTTTAGGCTGAGATTTCTAGAGCCCTAAATAACTATTCAAATGGGAACAGCAGACTCACTGCAAGCATTTGGCTGAAATTCTCTAATGCAAATCAATGATCAAGGCTGTGCTGCTTTTCAGCTTGTTTTAGGAATGGGTTTTAGTCAAGCTCTGAAATAGGATGTATTGACAAAATTCATTGAACTAGCTTTGTTCTTCTCAGTCTCTGAAATAAAGAGTCGGTGTTGGACTGAAGATTTATGAGCAAGTAACTRTTAGGCAGGTATGGCTGCAACAGAGTATAAGCATTTATTCCTGTAGAGAAAAGAAATCCAAACCCAACAACAAATTGTCTGTATAAAAAGAAAGGAAAGAATAAATAACCATGAATTAAAATTCATCTATCAGAGGGAGCTAGCTCCTCACACTCCCCTTTAAAAGCATGTGATATGTGATACAGTTTGATTGTCAATAAAGGCAATGAAATGCAGCATTAACAGAGTTTTGAGTCCTCAATCCCAAGTTCAATATTAAAGATTTATTTTTATGGAGAAATCTAGGTGTTACTTCTTGATTTGCTAAGTCAATAATTTTACAGACAAAGCTCCTCAGGAAAAAAAAAAAGAGATTAATGGAAAACTCATGCTTGAAAGGTTATCTTGAAACTTGCAGGTGAGGCAATCCCAGCTATCTGTGCAGGGAGTGCACCTCACATAATTTCTGGGATGCAATCAAAAGGAAAGGGTCCAAGAGGACCCCAGGCTATGACTTGTGCTTGTTCTTGTCCCACATTGATGGTTTTCGTTAGGTCTTCCTACCCTGACAGGCTGGGAGACAGAGCTCCAAGCTTTCCCCAAGACTTTCCCATTTCCCTTCCTGCCCCTTCCTATGCTGAGCAGTGYCATGGCCCAGAAGAGCATCTTAATAATGTGGATTTTACTGGGGAAAGGGGTACAGAAGTGTTTTAGAACAAAAGAAAAAAAATAAAAAAAAATAAAAAAAAAAGAAAGAGGGTAGCATCATCCAGGAGGTGTTTCCTATCTGTTGTGCTGGTGATCAGCATGGGCAGAGCTCACCTCCAGGAAGTGCAAAACTGCWGTCTCCACTGAGGTCAGAGTTGTGCAATTAAGTAGAGCAACTAATCAAGAATGTATTCTGTACCTGGGAAACAAAGAGGATCGTGAAAACTGACTTCACTGCTGTTAAAAAAAAGACTCTTTTAGTAAGGAATTGTCTTTTCATTTATTTCAGTGGGGAATGTCTGCAGCTATGCTGGGAGAGGTCAGGATATTGACGACAGCATGGGCTCTACCCTCTGCTCATGTTCCCAGCTACAGCCTTTGTCTATCTGCCACATTTATAATGCTGAGAAAAGGTGAAACTGTTCATACACGGCTGAGGGAAGAGTGTTAGCCACAGAAAATGAGGCATTTTGCACAGTGGTTGCAAATTATCTTGGGGATTAAATGCTTGAAGGGAAACTTATACCCCAGGTGTCTAGGTGGGTAGAGAAATGACARCCACAGTTGTACTGGGTTCCAAGTGCATGGCATTCYAAGAAAACAGRCAKGAGTATTGTGACAGCTGCAGCACTRGAAAGCARGGAAATCTTACAGTCAGGGTGACAAATGGAACTTSTACTTTCCCTTGCAAAGGAGAAAGTCTGTTCTTATGACAATTAACTCCYGGATTTCTAAATAATAACTATATTATAGAAGAGAACAAAAACAGTCTCTTCAATGACAAAGTAATTAACATCTAAAGTATTGAGGGAAATAATAGAAGAATAGATTTCTGAGTCAGTTTTGATGGCAATTATTCTGGTGGGTAAAGGAGGTGGATTCTCATCTTTCAGACAAGCTCCACTTGGGATTTCAGTGTGACTGTTCCTGGTCCTCCACAATGAGCAGCAAAAGACATGGCTCCAACAAAGCCCTCCAAAGGAATGGCAAGCAGGCTTTGCTTTTAATTGCAAATTCATACATTTAAGTTTCTTCTTTTAGGAAGTCAAGATGYGCAATCAAAAAACTTTGTGCTGTCTGGAAAAGGGTAAGTTCCCTAAAGGAGGCTAATGGTAGTGAGGAGAAGACTCACCAGCACAATTTTGAGCTATGGCCCTGCTCTGCCCTCACCCCAGGCCTCCATGGGTGTTTTCCAAGGACAGCTTTAGGGCACAGTGGCCATTGATGGCACAGAAGGACAGCTCAGAGTCTAAGCAGAGAAGGATTTGAAGACTGTCTGATCTGCTAAGACTTCAATGAAAGGACAACAGAGAACACCATAATAATCCCAARCTAAGTAAATCAAAGTCTCTTGACCTTATAAGAGGTGAGGTATGGGTAARGGGATAAAAGCAGAGCTTACTGGTACTTATCATCCACCAATTTCTTTACCAACAGGGTAATTTTGCTAGCTATTCCTTAATTTATCATGAGTGTAAAATGCTGGACCACATTCCTTTCATGGGGACATTTTGCTCTCCCCAGCTCTGGCTGCCAGTCACATTTTGGCTAAGCTGGTTCTTCTAACTCCCTTTCAGAAAGCTAAAGCCCTAACAACAGCTATTAAAGCAATGTGTGTCAGCACTTGAGAAAGGGAGGATGCATGTGAGCTCTTCGGCTCATATTTAGAAATCACTTCAGCCCCCCAAATCCTCTTGGTATCCTACCCAGTGAGTCTGACCTCCTGCCACCCCGGTCAGCACATCATGTCCTTTCCTCCAGCACATCCTCTTTTACATAAAGCAAGGATCTGCAGTGCCTGTGCTCTGCAGCAGCATGGGGACTTTACAGCCAAAGCTGCTCATCTCAGCAGCCCCACCACACCCCTCTTGGAGTCTGCATTCCCGACCCGCTGGAAAGGAGGCTAAGAGATAAAACAGGCAGCACACAGAGGCTGGTGTAATTTGTATGACTGTAAACACAGGAGTCTATTTTTCACACATTGCACAGAACAAATCCCTGAAAGGCAATGAAAACAAACACCTCCAAATAGCATTTTTGTTCTGTGTGGAAACACTGTCATTGTAGCTRTTTTGATATATGAAACCATTGGCAATGAATATATTTTTTTCCCAGAAAGAGATTTTCAGGTTAATGTGGTTTTGTCTGCAAAATAGGAGGCAGAGACCTCCTGATACTTTTCCCYAGCATAGTATTCAGTGCTTATTAGTAAAGCAAAATTAGTTGCCACATGRTTTTGCCATTTCCATTGTTTCGCCTCAGAGGAAAGCACCCCCTGGATTTTTCTGCAGCACCCTGTTTTCCTACAGTATTGATGAATCAGACAGCAGTGATGAAGACTGGACAGAGGATAAACTGGAATGCCTGTCCTTACAATGACCTTGACACTTCTATTAAGAGCAGTGGCCTGCTCTAACATGTGTCATATCATCATACTCTTCCAAGTTTTGCATCTGCCACCCATGCCTGTTCCTCCATCTATGAAAAAATTCATTTTCCACTGCAAAGTCTGAGTAGCAGACAGGGACATCAAAGCTTTGCAATGGAAAGGGAGTCTTATTCACAGCTGATTGAATTATCCAGGTAAAGTGCCAAGTCAGTGTTTGGTTMTCTACCTGAAATCATCCAGCCAATACCATTCCTAGTGCCAGCCTATACAAAAGAGAGGGAAGCAGACGCCTGGCAATCCAGGGAAGAAACAGTCTTTGCTGTCTGATGCATGGCACCTTGTTACACAGAGGTATGACACCCTTTCTGGGTAGGGACTTCCTCATAAAGGTGATGGCTTATTTCAATTTGCCTTTATAAAGAGGCACTGCTGGAATGAAAGGTATTTGTCAACTTCTGTTTATCCTCCAGAAATTTACCCCGGGCAACAAGTTTCCTAGATGCTTATCATGAGCTTCCCTTTTGTAGCACAGTGCAAGTTATTGACACCCATAATCCTAACACAGARTTTACAGAATTAATCTAGGCCTATTAATTTTTTAAATGAAGAATGCAGGGTATACAAGAAGTTTTACAACACTAGAATTTGAAAGTTGTGATCCAACTTATTCAAAGTTAATTGAAAAAAATCCAAAAACTGAGGAGCAACTGGCTGGGCTATCTAATCCTCTACTGTCACTGTCTAAACTCAAGAATTGCTGTACATCACATATTAGCAGAACATAAATTGCATAGCTGGAAAAGTAAATGAAATCTCAAAATATGTGAGTTTCTAAAAGCTGCCATGAGAAAAATTGAAGGAAACAGATTAACTGCAGAAGTATCAAAATGCAAAGCTCTCCTCTAATGAAAGAAAAATAATTCAGTTCTTTCCGTCCTTTTCCACTTTGTGGCTTTAATAAACTCCAGGCAGCTGTTGGGGAGGGGGAACCATCCACGTGCCCACACAGCTTCAAGCTTATCTTTCTGTAAAATAATGAATTGCTTTAAATCCATCCCCTACAGCATGACCCAGCTACCCAGTAACAAGGTAGGAGACTGAGTGGGTTTCCTGTGCTTGATTGCTTCTTAATCATGTTCTGTGCACGAAATGCCTTCAGAAATCTATTTTACTTTGTATTGTGTTCCCTGTTCAGAATGAGAATTCATTCAGCACCAAATTAGTACCTGAGCAAATCAGAGTCACAAAGCCCCTTGTATATAGCAGTGCAGACATACAAAGCAAAAAAAAAAAAAAAACAATTAACATATTTTGGATGTTAAGTCTCACATATGAATCTGGAACAAAAAGTCATTCATTATATTGTTTCAGAAGAACAAGTAGAAACTTACCTTTTCAGGTTACTAATTCTTTGAAAAAATGAAAAAAAATCCAAATTCATTACCTCATATATCCTCTATTTGTATGGTTACAGTTTTAATTCTTAATCTGTGGCTTTTCCAGGTGTATTTCAGGAACAAATGTGAARCATCAATCATCTGGCAGTTGGCTATGGAAATCTTCCCTGAAGTAAACACTATTGGCAAGATAGATACATTTCATCTGTGTAAATATATGCAGGACAACAGCTGATTGAGGAGTGCTAATTTTCACAATACATCCTTTCAAACAGTATTTCTTAGGTATTATTGAGTGGCAATAATTTCCTTAAGAACTTCCCTCAAGATCATCATAAAAACATAATTTCTGTTGCAAAAGGGGTAGYACACCATTAACAGAGCTTCCTTTTGCCTTGCTAGTTGAAGTAAACTGACTGGTGTTCTACARTTATCTTACTTTTGTTTCTATTTAATTATTTTTTCTTTCTTTTTTTCCTCAAATTTCAATCAGATTTGCCTTGCTTGCATTAAAAATACTGATAATAGCTCATAGACTGAAGAAATGAAGAAAATGCCTGAAGGACAATCTTCTGTCAGGCACACAAACTCCTTTCTAAAGAGTACAGCCCATCCCTGGGTGACAGCGTGTGGGTTATATCACTGYTCCATCTGCACTTAGACAGAAAAATGGAAAAGCATGAGCTGTGCCTGGGATCATAAAACTTGACTCTCAGAATGGCACATGAGTATATCTTTTAGTTCAGATTTTGGTCAAAAGTTATACACCAGAGAGAGAGATTCACMAAAAGCCTGAGCTGTAAGTATAATCCTAGGAGTTTTCTCTGTAAAACCACTTCAATCCCACTGCTTTTCCCAGCAGGAACCAAGCAGAAACAAGGGAAGACAGGTCACCTCTTGCCCCAGGGCTGTTGTTCTTCCTTTCTTAGGACAAACACCCGAGGGCCTCCAGTGACCATCCTGACAGGGGCAGCACTTTAACAACAAATCATGTCACTCTGCTTAAGGGAGCGCAAAAGATTAAGAAAGAATAAAAGCTGAAGAACAGAAGGAAGGAAAACATTTTCAAGAGGGAAATACCTGGCTGGGTGGGGAGGAGGGCAAGGAAGCAATTGCTGAGACAGCTGTAATTTGGAGGATATTCATGGGTATGGGAGAAATGCATACGTGCTTGTATGTCCATTTTGTAAAAACCAGAATTCAGGCAATTGCTGAGTGTCTTTCAGGTTCACAGGACATTTTCTTTAACATCTCTTTTTCCCATGAGATTATAAACAGAGTATAGGAGTTTTAAAGTAAATCAAGCAGGACTTCTCTACAGGATGTAGAGAAAGTATCAAATTAACCTGAGCAAAAAAAAAGATTACACTTTAGGAGAAGGATAAAAGTGTCATAAAAATATATCTGTAGGTGTGTGCATGTGGTGCATTTGTGCATATCTATATGTACATACATATGCAAAGACCCTACAATGAGTCTTGGAGGTTAGCAACACTTCATTCTCATCCCAAAAAGCAGTCCAGGATGYCATTTGCCCATCCTACTCAATATGGAGTCAGTGATGATATCTGTGTTATCAACATAAAACAATAGCATTCAGGATGAAAATAAACAAGGAAGAAAATAAACGAAAGAAAAGTGAGGAAAGAAGARAAAAAGAAACCATCTAACTCATTGAATGATGATATTCTGGATGGAATGAGGAATGGAGGAAAACCTCCTGCAAAGAGCATGCTTGACTATAACGAAAGTACTTGCCAGGTTTCTCATGAATTTTATTTTAATAATAAATTTAATAATTTGTAGCCTCTGATTTCTCATGTCAACTTCCTTATTGTCCTAAGGAGTTCTGGCACATAATTGACTCATCTCAAAAAAAATCTTTGTGTCAGCTGTCTGATCTCACTCACTGATATGGAAAGAGCCAACTTAAACTTCTAAGTTCTTGCCATTGCCCTTMTCTGTGGCCACCTTCTTCTGCCCAAATGCTGTGGTTTGTTTYCCCTTTGATTTTCTGGTTATAGTCCAGCTTCCCAAACATTCRCTAAACACAATAAAAGCAGGACTTCAAGTAATTTGGCACGGGRAGGAGGTAATCTTTGACATCAAGGTCAAAATATATGTATAACTGAATGGTCTCAGTTGCCATAGGAAAGGCATGTTAAACATCAATTATTAACTACAGTGCAAGACTTGTGCTGAAACATTCCCTCCTCACACCACTCTTTAAAGACAAACATAACTGCATACAGCACAAAGTGTTCAAGACATGCACTGATTCATAGTTACTATAAATATGCAAAATTTGACAGTCAAGTATGGCCAAGGAGTCTGAAGGTCTTAAACMCTCTTACATATTCAACAGAGGCACTTTTGCTAAGTTGTTGCAGGAACTGGAACCCGGGCTTGGATTTTCTGCTTATTATGTCCTCTCACTGTGCTAGGCACTTCAGTGGGCACTCCAGGCAGGAGGATTTCTGCATGGAGTTTCTGAGGTCCCTCTTGGACTGCAAATTCCCACCAGCATTCAGTCTAGAAGGCTTCTTCTTGCTGACCTTCTCTGACCTACATCTGCCTTAAAAACCCTGTGGTGGAAAAGGCAAAGTGATTTGCAGAGCGAGTGAGTGCAGAGGGCTTGGTGGGGGCAGTGGGAGGGCATGGGGCTGCAGCCAGTCAGCAGCTGTTCCCTGTAAGGTGTTTTGGGGAGTGTTGTACAGCAGACCTCACGACATCTGATGCTGTCTTGTGAGAAATCCATKATGCAGTTTTGTTGGATTTTAAAACCCCTGTTGTTTTTCATAGAATTTTCGTAGTCTCAATAAATACATCTGCTAATGGTTCCATACCTTTATTTCATATGTTAATACAAAAGCAAATTAAATTTTTTATTAGATGATACATCTTTTACTCCTGAATTACCAACAAAAATACAAGGGCACTCTGGATTGTTGAGTTTAAATGAAATGATAAAAAATATTCAGGTTCCATTAGCCATTACAGCAATGAAAGCCAAACAACCTCCACTAACTCTTATATAATGTATAACTTGTATATAATGTATCAGGTGATATGCAGCCAAAATACCTACGGAAGACTGTTTTTTTTAAAGAGTGCACAGTCAGACTGACCCCCTGATGAATATTTTAATAGTGCCACTCAGAAGAAACCAAAGGAATTGTGCTAAAATTCGCCAAGATGTCCCACTAGGTTTTCCGCAAGTTTGTATTTATCAAGGAAACCCTTCCACATTTAAATATTCTAACAGCCCCTGTGAAATAATGCCAAATCCATTGAAATCATATTGGGATCCTTTCTTGCAAACCTTTCCTGATGAGGAGGAATAGCAAAGGAGCCTCCGGCCATCATGGCCATGGCATCAGTCTGGTTCTGTGGGACATGACCATTTGCTAAAGTTCACAGATAACYGAACTTAAAGTAGCATTCACATGGGTACAGCAGTGGTTTCCAAGATCTGAAACAACAGACTTTCAAACTGTAAAATATTTTTCTGCAGAGAAAAGCTTTTAGGATYCAGGACTGAAGGCAACTTGCTGTTGTCTTTGGAGCGGTGTATTATGGAGTGGGGGAGAAATGGTTTCCCATTTGGAGGAAAAACCTGTATSTATTCATCTGCAGCTGCACTTGCTCACAAAACTAGATCACCTGCCAATCAGTTAAATTCATGGACAGGGGTGCTGAGAGAAGTAGCGTAGTGTAAAATTGAAGATGAAAGCATGATATTAAAAGCACGATATTATAAGGAAATTGCTGTAAATTACATGGCTCTGAAATCTACGGTGTTTGGAGAGTGTCTTTTTGTGGCACAGCCACACTTTTATGTAGGAACTTGTGTCCATCTTTTCAAAGCTCCGCAACTAGGAGCCAGATGAAGAGGTCTCAGCTTGATGATGAGACAAATGTCCCGGCTTCAGCTGAGATAGTTTTCTTCCTAGTAGTTGGTATAGGGCTGTGTGTTTGGATTCAGTATGAGAATAATGCTGATATCACACTGATAGTTTAAGTTGTTGCTAAATAGTCTTTATTCTTAGTAAATAAATTATTATTATTATTATTACCACCTTTATTGCAATTATTAAGCTGTTCTTGTCTCAGTCCATGGTTTTAACTGCTTTCTGATTCTTCTCCAGATCCCACTGGGGGGTGGGTGGGGAGCTGAGCAAGCAAGTTGTGAGGGGCTGCAGTTAAACCAAAACAATATAGATTTAAAATTCTGGGGAAGGAGTCAGTAAAACAAGCTGGGGTATACAGGCTCCACTCAAGCAGCAGTAAACCTTTAGTACTTCTTAAATCCCATGTAAAATATTATCCATTAAGGGACCTAAACTCCACAGCAGCCTCTGTCATGCTTTGGMATGTTCTCGTGTTAACAACGAGAGCCACACAACTCCACTCAACCACCCGTTTAACTGAAGTGCTGGATAATATATTAAAAATTATAAAAAAGCTGCACTGTTGTGAAGGGAGAGGAAGAGCAGATCCTTCAGTAAATGCTAATTGTCCCAAAGAAACTCTTTCTAGTGTCTCAAGGCAGGAAAGTTTATGAGCAGGTATAGTAAAAACTGGYAGGAGGCACTTTATTTCATGTTTCCATCTGCCAGTTGTATTTCATGAAATGGAAGATTGTCCTTTCACCCCATAAATTCACCTTTTTTACTGCAGAAATTTTGCATTAAATACTAATAACATTGTTTCAGGGGATCAACCAAAGGACATAACTGGCAATTAAAGAGCTCCAATTAGATAATAATTTTCTGTGTCGACTTACTTCAACAGATTACTGAATTTCTATTGAAAAGGTATTCTGAAGGGGCTTAGAAATATTTTAAGCATATGTTCCAGGGCTACAGTCCCAGCACTGAATACTAATACCCCAGTTTGAGATGTGTGCTCTCATGTGTTACAGATATCATAGTTTCTGTCCATTTCCCATGAATTATTGAAATGAAGAATTATTTCCTGTTTTCTTTATCGAATCAACACTTTGTACCAGCAGAGCTGGAAGGAGTAAAATCCAAGAAATGTGCTGCAGTAGATAAGAATTGAAAGCAGTGTGTTGGGGATGCCACCTGTATTTACATATTTGTATTTTATTAAGTAATTGAAAGAGCATGCCCGTGTTGTATAATTCATGCATCATAAATAAACACAAACCAGATAACTGGAAGCAAAGGCTCACACAGTAGCAACAATTTATACCTCCCCTGCAGTGACTGYCTGGGCAATTCTTCACTATGTCTTGCAAAATTCCCACTACCYAACCCTTTTAAGGATTGTTTCAGCTCACTGGGAAATACTAGAAAAGGTCTTCTTAGGTTCAAGAAGTAAAAACAAGAGGTAKGAGAGTGAGMACAAAYTCAAAAGATAAATTTAATCTTAGTRATTTGRTTTGTRTACTGCATGGATTTCTGAATAGCAGGAATATGAGGAAAAAAGTAGTGAATAATGACAGTTTAAAAGCCARRGTAAATCTGATTGTAGACTGGTCTAGAGGCATTCTGTAGCTATTTAAAGGTGTTCATGGTTTTATATCACCTCTCAGTGACTTAAAAAGGCAGCCCAAAGCTGAGAGTCTAAAGCAATTTGTATCCATGTAWATCAGCGCCATTCCCAGCCTAAGGCATGTTGAATATGGATGTATCTGTGCAGATTTATATAAAAATATGAAGGACTGAAAGAGCTCAGAACAAAACCTTGCACTTTTCACGTTGCTCTTGCAGGGGACAGCATGGAAGGTGCCAAGAGGTAACAGTTGTTGATCCAAGTTCTCCAATACTTGCTTGGGACTCCTGTGCCACCTGATGAGCTCACSGGGGGAGTTTGGATGGAGATGGACTTAAATTAGTCTGGAGCATTCCACAGCTCTCTCCAATATGCACCACAGTTTTTGAGCTCTCYGTACTGTTGGCATCTAAGCAAAATAAATTAAAATATGTTTTCAATTAAAAAGACCAAGCAAAAAAAATCCTCATTTTTCCTTTAACACAGCTTTAATGCAAATTAGTTTTGATATTACACCTGAGCTGTCTATGACAGATTGCATAAATCTAGAGACAAATTATAGGCATCAGACTGGTGAAGAGCCACGCTTAGAACCTTAAATCAGAGCATATTAAGGTGGTAAATGTTTTTCAACAACAGCTTTACTTTYCAACAGTTCTCTTTGTTTCAGTTACTTAGTTTACACTGCTGCTATAGCTGCATCATATGACATCCAGGAAAAAAAATGGGCAAAGGCAATTTGTTTTCCTCTCACAATCTATCAATGAACACAAGATATTGGAAGGTGAGATACACTAACTCTAAAATTCTGAAAGTTGTGGCAACAGGGACAAAAGACCTTCACTCACTAAACAGCCGTAAAATCTATTTGATAACCAAAAATCATTAACTGTGAAACATGGCATGATATACAGAAAAAAATKGATTTATCCCACATATTTATTGTACTTATGTCAATTATTTAGGTATATTTTTAGAAATTTTATTTATATCTATATTTTTTTGCTAGCCTTATAGTCTTAACATCTAAAAACATTTAATTGTGCCAATAATTTTCATTTTTGCAAAACTAAATAAGCCTTTTTTTCTTTTTCARTGAGTWTGAACAGCTAAAAATCCCRTATCACAATCTCATCCAGACAATCCAGATTAAATAAAATTTGCATGTTGATGARCGAGAAYGATTTTAAYAGTCTCTGGAGTCAAGAAGTATTTTTTCCAGGTTGGTCTACATCAAGATAAGAAAAATTCCTCTCAGRCTTTCAGTTTTGCAGGCCTGACATACAGAATCTGTGCTCCCTTCATTTTTTTTCTGCAGCCAGTATTTTTGAAAGCARGTTCTCTATGGTCTCTATGTCCATTTGGTTCACTGGTTCAAATGTCTCAGTTTTCCCTTTTTCTAAAAATATAATTCCCATTTTTCTTACCCTTCATTTACAAAATCTGACTCACAATTTTGCTTTCATTCATAACACAGCATGACAAAGAACTGCCAGCAGGAAACAAGGATTAAGGGCTTGAATTTTCTCAAGTTAGCTAAAAGTGAATATTTTATTCTCTCACTCCCAAAACCCCAAGTGTATGCTACATGTTTTCCAAGGATTCCAAAATATTTCATTATATATTTTAGACAGCTATAAATATGTTTTAATTCCCAAAACCAGTGGATGTTTCTTCTAAAACCATCCTGGGTTCTTGGTTAAATCTATATTCAGATATTCTTTAAAGAACTCTTTTGGTTCCCTTTTTTAAAATAGAAAAYTTATTACAGAGTAAGTGTTCRTCCCAGTTTCTACATTTAAGTGAGAATTGTGTTTGAGTACAAGAACCCATTCTAATACAACCTAGGGATTCATGTTTCAGGGGATATTTTTTGAATGTTTTTATTACATTTGCATAAAGAAGCTGGGCCAGCTTTAGAGACCTTGGGGCTTAGAAAGGCAAAAATAAATATGACTAGTAGAGACAGAAAATGCCTTTCTCTGAAAAACTAGAGAACACTTCAAGTTTGACTCATATCTCATAATACAGGGGTGCATAGAAAAAGCTTCAATTAAACCTTCCCCTCACTCACACAAGGGTGACACCACAGCTAATCCTGCGTGTGGTCCAGTACCACTGGCAAAGACAGCTGCCACAGCCAGACTGGTTAATCCATRTCACACCAGTAAACCCCAGGGGCTTTGCTGTGGACTGGGGAGCATCACACATAAATTTAGCCCAGTGAAAGACCTCAATGAAATGATTGCTCAGACTCAATGCTCTCAAGTGTTTTGCCATTTCTGTGCATCAGGAATTAATGAGGCCAGATTTTGKATCATATAAAGCCAGTAATAAAAGAACAAATCCTGAAGGTTTTCTCACAAAAGCCCAATTTACCTGAGAGCAAAAATAGTTATTTATTAATATTCTACAGCAGGGAGTTTGAGGTAYATGCAATCTTTGCAAACTCATTTATTTTTCACAGACGGAAGAGAAATCTAAAGAAATTCTCCAGTGACTCTACTAGGCTTGGCTGGAAATACAGAATTGTATGTTTCTGGAACAGAACTAAAGACAATGTTTGAAATTAAACTGGTTCCAAAAACCTAATTTCAGACAGCTTGTAAGTCTTTCCTTGCAAAGTCTAACAATTCTCCTGTCTCTTTTCAATACAGCTTTTGTGTGTGGATTCAAACTGTCTCTTGAGCACAAGGAGCAATGTTCAATTTGGAGCACCTGAAAATTCACTTTTCCATATCCCAAACACGTGAGCAACTCAAATCATCGTTTCTCACAAGGGATGTGAGAGAGGGGTGGCTTGGCAGAGTCTGTGGGACAAATGAGCACTTGTACACATTGCACCAGAGCTGAGCTAACACAAACTGATAACACAGCCACTTTATCAGGAGGCTGCATCTGCACACTTAATGTTCCACAATGCCGTAAATGGTGATACCTGCTACCAAAAATCACACTCACACAACCAGCCATGAGGACAGCACATTTGTACACCATGCTCCTGACAATCCAAATGTGGTTTTGAATATTTCCCAACCTTGGAATAAAGTCTTGCTGTACAACTCTCTTTCTGTTTGGTATTATCAGCTGGTGCCAAGACAGAAGTCACTGCTGATCTACTGTGTTCTTTGACTGGTGAAATGTAGTGATTTTGGGCAATCCCTTGGGATGGGCCTCAGCAGGCTACCAGGGTTCTCAGAGATCTTTAATACTTCATTTCCTGACCTGGATACCCAGGCTGTGGCTGACCCAGACAGCATGTTCTCTGGATGCACAGCTTCCAAGGTCCAAGACTGATAACAGAGAGACATCAGCAGCACAGCAAACCTGGATTTGCAGCTCAATAGCATTTTTTTTCTCATTTTCCAGGGTCAAGTTTCAACCTCAGTTGGCTCAGACTCSCAGATCTAACCCACAGAATCAGAAAACCAGCAGGCTTGAAAACAGACTCTGCATAGGATCCTTGGATGTTTTTCCTCCTTTCCTAGCTCTCGCAGATGGACCARCTCCATTTGCTTGCACAATAGGGCTTCTTAATCCAGGAAGCATYAAGTCATTCCTGCTTCACCTTCAAGATGTAGAAGCTTGGCCCAATTTTTTTGGTCTAGTTTTATTTTTTTATTTCCTTTATGTAAATAAACTATTTATTTATATGTTAACAAATTCAGTATGTGGGCTTTACAGCATTTTATTATTAGAGGTACATAGAAGTAATATATCCATAAATACAATTTTATATTTTATCATCAAACCACAGGCAGCTTTGTAGTAARTCTTACAAAAAACCCAAAAAGCTAAATGCCAGTGATACATTGTTAATGAGAAAGACAATCACTTTGCCAATTTTTCTTTTTGAAGCATTAATATACTAGAATGAACTTACTGAAACATCCCTCTAGGTAGCTAGTAGGTTTTGAGACAACAAAAAAAAGCATTATGACAACATTAGCTTAAGCAAATAATATTTATAACACAGATGAAAAGTTGTTTTAATTTCCTATACCCAGGAATTATATTGCTGGTCCTCATTTTTCAACAAAAAAGAAAAGAACATGTGACTTCTCAGGATAGAAGGAAAAAAAGACTCTTCCAAATGCAATATTAATTTCAGTTCTAGCCATACCAAATAATAGTTAGTGATTTATTGTCAGTKTGATTTATGGCATGAGCAAGGTCCTGCCAAATTACCAGTTCTTCGAACTGCAGTCTCCGTTCAGCTCCTCCACGGTTCACAGGAAAGTACAGCTCAAAATATGTGAGATGGTGCCTAAAGGGACTTGGTGTAAGACAAACCAGAAGATAGCAGAGAGCAATCTTCTAAGGAAGAAAAAATGTAGCTTGGCAGGAAATGCCCGGAAAATGTGAAGCAAAGGAAGACTGAATCAGACTGGAAGCCAAGGCTGTTATTTATGAAATCAAGCCTAAATTACTGCRTAATGTTGTGTCTTCCAAACCAAAGGAACAGCACATGCAAGGAAACTTGATCAAAATAACCTTGCTGCTCTGTTAGAGGCTTCCTCTCCTGAAYCACCTACTATCCTGAGCTAGTGGGTAACCTGAGGTAGCAAACACACACCCATGCATTGTAATTTAGRGCTGTAGTTACATTCCTTTGAAGATTTATCGCTGTTTGATGAGAGAAGGATCTGCAATTAAAATCATGTCAACAGACAGAAGTCAAATTCAAGGATAAGGTCACACACAGAAGAAAACATCTGCTCTCTACACTTTACAGAACACAATGACACAATGTSTTGGAGAAGCAACTGTTTCACTTTAATTTTAGAAAATCAAAGAAGTAATGATGACTGAAAAGATGTAACATGATTTATAACACAAAGGCAGGAAAGAAGACATTTTTCTGAGGCAGTATGAGGACAATACTTTGCCTGAAGCCCATGATCCACTTTCACAAACTTGCTGTTGTGAAAACAAATTTAAAAGTAAATAAATGTTTATGTGGTGTTGGCAATCTGAGCAAATAAAAGCTGATAAACAAGGACCATATTACCAATATTTAAATATTGATAAATCTTKCAATCAAGATGCCAGGGGTCCTAATTATATGTAAATTATAAGTAATTTTAGTTCACCTTCATATAGCAGCCCAGAAATAAACTGCAAGCAAATCTGGTTKCTAATTGCAATGCACATTTTTGTTATTGTGCTACTTGAAATCAGAAGTGGGGTTATGAGAACACTCGGTAGTTGTAAGGGTCGTGTTCCTGCAAGAGTGAAAAAGGTGACAGAAGTCACTCAGCAGAGGTGACAATGGCAGCAGATTGGGAACCCTGTTAGAGTGGGTCCAGAGCAGGGCCATGCAGATAAACTGAGGGCTGGAACACCTCTCCTRTGAGGACAGGCCAAGACTGCTGGGGCTGTTCAGCCTGGAGAAGAGAAGGTGCTGGGGACATTTTGTAGYAGCCTTCTAGTACCTAAATAAGGACCATAAAAAGGGAAAGATAAACTTTTTACACAGGCATATAGTGCTAAGGTAAAGGAGTAAGGCTTTAAACTCAAAGAGGGCAGTTTTAGATAGATAYTAGGAAGAAATTCTTTAYTGTGAGGGTGGTGAAGCRCTGGAACAGGTTGCCAGAGAAATTGTAGGTRCCTTATCCCTGGAAGTGTTCAAGGGCTTCTGAATAACCYAGTCTTGGGGAAGGTGTTCCTGTCCATGGCAGGGGTGTTGGAACTAGATGATCTTTAAGGTCCCTTCCAATCCAAACCCTTCCATGATGATATGAACCCAAAATCATGAACAAAACCAGACACAAGTCTCATTGCTAAGCTAATAGCCCGAAGTAGACTTACCCATGGTTCAGCCTGAGTTGAACAAACAGTGCTTCCCTGTCAGATAACATAAACTGGCAAAGGATCTGACAGAAGGTGCAGCAGCAGCATCTGCCTTTCCTTGAACTGAATTTACAAATGGGTGTCCCATTTCCTCACTGTACATGTCAGTTAAAACTCCAACAGCTTTGTCCCTCTTACCCTACTTGTTTATTTGATTTTGTTTTTTGTTTTTTTTTTCTCTGCAGGTAAGGAATGAGTTGTCCACTTTCTCTTTCAGTTTTTGGTTTCCTAACACCCTTCTTGCACCATGATTTAGCTATGATTTATTTTGAGATCCTGTTCCAAACAGGTGTTTTCTGGCTGCCCCTGCAAACACAGTTCCAGAGASCAGATGGTAATAGTTAGCTGCCTTCTGCACCTGCATGGATGAGAGCAGATCTGAAGAACCTCTGCTGTATGTTGAGTAGCTCAGAGCRATATTTAGATGACCCTGTTGTTAAAACAAGTAGTCAACTGTATCTGGCTTGGCACTGAAACTGTTGTGATCATTGGTGGAGCTGAACTAAATACAGAAAATGGCTTTGGGAAACTAAGAGAAAGGCAGGACAGTTTGGCACATCATCAGCCAAAAAGGCACCTCAGGAACACCAGCATGAATGAGCAATACCTGCCCACATCCTTTCTGTCATGTTACAGGATCTCTTGTTGCAATCACACAAATAAACTCATTCACTGTATTTCAGGCCAAGTACAGCTGTCAAGATTCAGCTAAGGGTTTGGAGACTTCTTAATTAAGTACAGTAAAGCAGTGTTAATTTTCCAAACATGCAACAGCTACAATTAGTTAATGGACCAGTCTAACCKATAATGCTCTGACACAGGATAAGGAAGGTATGGGAGAGAGATTTGAAGSCTGAGGTTTTTGAAAGAGAGAATCAGCCTGAGAACTAGTGAGTTAAAAGGAGAGAGGGAGAGAGAAAAAAAAGAGAGAGAAAGAGGGGTAAGGATTAAAAAGGGAACTGAGGAACATGCTTCAAATCCCTGCAGCATAAATGTGGGAGACAAAAAAACCAAAACAAAACAAAAGAAAAAAACTCAATGAAATGTGAGAAAAATCTGTAAATAATCATTAGAAATCATTAGAAATTTCAATCCAGGGGAAAGTTGTACACTGAAAAACAGGTTCATTTATTCAAAAGCTATTTCTAGGCATGTTTTGAGACAAACTGAAGCAAGATGTTTGTCCCTGGCTGGGACAAACCAAAACAGGAGTTCTAGGCATACAGATCAGGTGTTCAGCTGCACAGCAGAAGAGTCAGGTTCAAGGGGTTGGGAACGTCCCATTTCTCAACCAGATCAACAAGGTCCACAGGAAAAGACTCCAACCTCCACAGACACTTATTTCTCCATGGAAGCCTTTRCCAGCTCTTCTGAGCTGAACATTCAGGAGGTTAATTTCTTGGTGGGATTCAGGGAGTTAATTTCTTGGTGAGATTTCTGYTCCTGGGTGTTTTTCACTTCATTGTAGAGCTTCCTGAGAGCTAGCAGCAATGTTGAGTACCTTGCTGGKTTCTCAAAATCAATAATTAGAGGCTTCAGGTACTTTTCCCGGAGGAATAATAAGACATCAGCATGTCAGCAGCTCTCTGCACAGCATGAAGGACACCTCTCTGGCATATATATCTTTGTAAAAAAAAAAAAAAAAAAAACAAAAACCCAAACTGTCAAATAAATAATATATGATCTTTCTAAGACACTACAAAACACCAGTAGCATACACTGGCAAAAGTGTGAGCAGATTCATTAATGCAGGGTTGAACTTTATATTTCAAAGGGCAATTCCATAAAAGCGGGTACTTTCTCCTAACTGCTACACTTTAGAAATTCACTGCCAAAGTAATCATTCTTTAGATTTGAGACTCATATTATTCAGTGGGAGAAARTAAATCTCTCTAAGAGTCCTGTTAGCAGAGAGGAATTATAACTCTTTAGAGGTATTACTGATTTCAATATTAATAACACTATTCCACAAATCTATTTTTCTAATAATCTTCTGAATCTGTGATCAAAATTTTAAGTCAGATTTTTTTTCAAACCCCATAGTTTTCTAATTCCAGGGAGAGAAGACTATTAATATTTCTTCAAATCCCTGTTAAGAATCACCTCACATACAGAAAAAATRAGTGCCTTGTAAAGACTGATAGGTTTAAGTAGTTTTTCCTCTATTAGAGTTGAATAATATTTAAGACTTRTCTTGAAATTACTCTATATCATAGAAATCTAAAAACTCATCTCTGCAGTTCTATTAGGGTGGAAACAAGCAATTTCACTCAAAATTTTCTCACATACTCTAAAACCTATGCATTTTCCCACTTTTATTGTATTGTAAGTTAATTTTTAACCTGCTGATCACTTTGGTGGCATATTTGCATTGTAGGACTCCTGCTTGGAGGGGGTGGGGAGGCATTTAATGCTATTTTTATGTCAGAAAGCATGGCTTGAGGGTTCACACTACCCAAGAGTGAATTGATCCTCACAGAATTTATGAAAAATATTATTGGAAAGGACAGGATACTAACACATTATAAGAAYCTGTATAGACTAGAAATAGAACTGGTAAATATGTTGTCTCAGACTCTTGGGAAAGGACTAAAGGCAAAACAGTTCATTCCTTTTAATTATTAGGAAATTGCTTAGAAAAAAATTTCCCCTTTGCCTTGTGTTGTTAAGAAATCTTGTGATGTTGTACAGCAAACTAAATCTGAGGATTCATGTTTTCATGGGAAATACACAACTATGAGGCAGACCATGCATTTGGGCATGGGTTAAACCAAAGAGCTATTTTGCCAAGTGCCTCTTGGAAAYTGCCAGCAGAAACTTTTGGAAGGAATATGATGGTGTGTGAAATGGCCTATCGTATATGCACTCAACAGGAATCTGGAAATGTCTCTTTMAGAGCCACCCCTATAAATGGGATTAATTKAATGAATCTTTGAATAAACTGATCYCCAGTGGAGAGTAGCTTTTTATCATGCATTGTGGGAAATASTAAATTGTCACCCTGAATTTCTAAGCCTTCTGGTGTTTTSATTTTGTAGTTTCRTGCAAACARTGGAAATGTTACTGTAACTGTCTTCATGCTTACATTCTTTCTCCTGGGAGGAGAAAAGGATGACAGACTCTTGGATTGACCAGTGTGATTGGAGAGGTGGAGACTTCAACCTCTGGCCATAGTTAGAATTGTATATAAATCAAGGTTGGAAAATAAATCTCTCTCTKCTTGCATTTGGGAAACTCAAGCATGTGGTGTTGTCTTTTCATGTACTASTGCGACACTAAATAATAGTATCATGTAAGATAATCCTTGGTATATATCCAGCTCTGTGACTGTTAATGCCTTCTCTGTGTGTGACTATGACATAAAATAGTCAAATGCAATTTTTACTTTTTAGCATTTGCTTCAATTTTGGATTAGGAGGCAATATAAAGGTGTGAGTGATTGTTCCTCTTTTGCAGGTCTACTCATAYAAAAGAAGAACAAACAGATCATCAATAATTGTCAAAAGAGGTGTAGAGTTGAGGGGAATAAAGGTGTAATGAAGCTTGGAAGGGTCCTTATCTTTCAGAAAGCAGTTCTTCCAAGGACTATTTTCTTCTTCTCCCTCAGCATTATGCACTCTTTTTTCCTCTCTTCTACATCATAATCATGAAGATCTGTGTACCAAGGATTCAACATTCACAGGAAGGAAGGATAAAGCAGAAGTTATTKATTCCTCCTATTTGAAAGTGCAGAAGGGAGGTGGGACCAGAGGCACACCTGCCAGAATTATCTTGGGCCAATACTTTAAGGAGCCAAGGGACATTAGAGACTGGCACATGCCCCTACCCCTTCCCTCCCCACAGGTTTCTTCTGGCTAAGGGACACTTCCCACCTGTTCCAGATGAGATCTTATTAGCCRTCAGTCTTTTCCCACACTACTACAGCCCCTTTCTCAGCCAATGGGCTCCTGAATCCCAGCTACCCCTACTCCTCACTCCAGTTATCAYCCACCATGTCTCAGCTATGAGGGAAACCATTTCTCTGAAAAATGAGGCTCTAGAGGTGGGGGAGAGCACTTATGGTGCTATAAAGTATTTGGACACAACACAGATCAAAATGCATTTTCCCCATGGTGCTTTCAGCCCAAAGATTACTTTTGGCTGAACCAATATCAAAAGAGATCTGTTCAGTTTATATCTGCAGAGCTGCTCCAGGCTGACACTGATAGGACCAGAAGCAAAATTCAGGGCCATAATGTTTACTTTTCTGGCTGAAATTATTAATTATTTAGAAACAAGTCTATCACAGGCAGAACATTTCAGGAACAAGTCTATCACTGGCAGAGTGTTTCCTTCAATTAATTCAAATTAATATTTTGTTTATAGCACAGAGTAAGCCTTTTCCTTTTCATAGTTCAAAGTGAACCCTGGGGGTTCTAAATATGCCTCCTGGTGATTTAATTAAAAGATAAATATTCATTCAAAAAAAGAAAAGAAAATGTACAGGAAGGAGGAAAAGCTACAATTTAAAAAAGTGGGAGCTATGAGGAAGAGGAGTACACTGAATAAGACATGAAAAGAAAACAGAAGTGTCTAACAAAAGTGTATGAATTCAGGCAAAGAAGAAATAAAAGAAAAGAAGTTCAGAGTGGAGTTAAAGAGTAAACAATGCACAGGGAATATACTGCATTGTACACACAGGTGACATGACCAGGACAGATCCACCCGGGCTTGGTTGGCTTTGTAGGGGGGAGGAGCAGAACTATGGTTCTCCAAAGAGTTGCTGTTCCCCACAATACAAGACTTCAGCATACAACAAATCCCACCCTATTCTGGGCTAAAAGGCTAACCAAAGCAGGACTCGTTACAGGAGCCAGGATCCCAGCARATGAGCCTTTGGAAGCCAGTGCCAGGTCCTGTGGGGGAGCAGGTAAGCAGCCAAGTCTGATGCATGTTTTGTGCATTGAAAATGTATGAAAGCCTCATGCATTGATGGCCTCTAGCACGCTATGATAGYAGTAGAAATGGAGTATGAAGTGAAATAGATGTAGATTACAAAGACARGAGAGAGGATGGAATCTTATCTGAGTAAAAGTCACAGGGTATGTCCTGATRCCAAGGTCTGTCCCTTGGGCACTGCACAAGGCACAGGTTAATCGAAGACCACCACAGTGCTTCACAGCCTACTTGCTGAGCTCCATATGCTTGTGAGGAAGCAGGAATGATGAGCAGCACCAGTCTCACACTGGTGTGCTGAGATAAAGCTGCTGTTGTGCTGCCTGAAAAGCTTGCCCACATTGCAGCCGGTACCAGCACGGGGGGAGAATCCCTCCACTTCTGCCTCTGCTTCCTGGACATCTTCAGGTGCTCCATCAKGATGTATTTCCCTGCTGTCAGAGCTCCACCACTCCAGCAATGCTGCTGCTGAGCCAGCCAGCCTTCAGTTCTCTCTGGAATGTAATTATAATTGCCTGTMATTTCAAATGACTACAAAAAATTGTGTTTCTGCTGACAATATAGTTATGAAGTAAGTGTTCTAGCTCACACTCTTTTCACTACTTAGGTTAAAGATTTTCATCTCTTAAAAACCACATCTGGCATCCTAATATTTCATATTGACCATTGAGTGTTCCCAAAAACCTGTTCCATTTCAAAGCTTCCTGATGATACAAGTCCCTGATATCCTGTATCTCCTTYTTTTTTCAGTCTCCACATCCTAAACAGTCTTTTCAGCTTCACCATGAAGAAATTATACTGGCTCARAAATGAAAATTTTCAAGCATCAGTGGCAGTAACAACTATACACTCAGTTCAAGAAATTATGAATGAAATATATTTTGTCTTTTTGAATGGTATTTGCTACTGGTTTAATAATGAAATGCAATTAAAAAACAAACAAACAAACAAACAAACAGCAAATGCAAGAGAATGGATTTACTATCACTATTAAATTGCAGCAGTGAACCTAAAATTTATGTCCCTGCCATTTAATACAATCACTGATTTTTAAGGATGGGGGATTTCCATTTACCACCATGTCTATGGATGYCATTGACCAGATCCAGTGCATGATGTTGAGCTCTGCTGGGCATGCTCTCTTTGAAGAGTAGCTATGTTAAATACAGTGTGAGTAAAACAAACGGGCCTTATGGATTTAGAAGGCTGAGGTATTTCTGGTACTATCCAGTGTGAGCATACACTCTGTAACCAGGTTTGGATTAGGTCAGCAAGCAAGCTGATTTTCTCAGTGTTTCTCACAGTAAGAAAGGCTTCTAGAAATGCAATAAAAGYGTTAACAGGAAGACCCCACCTACTGAGTACTCCCTTCTCTAAAACATTCTTYCACAAGGACACTTCTCCATAGCTTCCATTGTCACCAGGGGAAGGTAAGCACATATGGAAACATAAAACTATACAGCCTGAAGAACTGTAACATGCATATACACTTACACAAGAATATACACTCTTCAGACCTCCACCCAGAAAGTGGAAATTTAACAGAACAAGGATATTAAAAATCCTAACTGATCTTGTCTGGAACTACAGACAATTTTTAGTTCTCCATCTCTTGGAAGAGAGGATTAGGAAACATATATATATATATATATATATATACATATTATAACTTGGGCAGGGAGAAACTGTTGGATTGCAATAAAGATTCTGGGTGATGAAAAAGCTCAGCGTTTCTGAGTTCCTGTCTCACTGGTTATAATGTGATTCTGCTCATGAGTATCCCAGCTGAAGCTCAGGAAGGCAGCAATAAGTTTCAAAGCCTTAGGGTTGTTGCCAAGGAAGTGGAGTGTTCTCTKACAGAAAGTGAAAGAACATAGCTGTCTCTAGTGTTCACATCTTCAGTCTTACTGCTGTGGCTGCAGGAGCTGGTGGTATGGCTGTACCTGAGAAAGCCAAAGGCTGGGGCCCATTTTGAAAAGATTGGTTYGGGCATGAGGGATTAATACAAATGTATCTGATAAAAAATTAGTCCCTGAACAGCCTAAACCTGAGTTTCCAATAGAATAAAGAATTTSTCTGATTTTTTTTTCACAGAAGATGTCACTTTTTCATCCAATAAACAAAAYCTTAAAACCTGKATATYCCRATAGAAAATGAACATTAACTCAAGAAAATGAAACTTCCAGTGATTCAAGCTTTTATTTGCCTAGATAACTCTAAATCTTCAGTTAAAATATGTTTCTCAGAAATCCTGTGAGATTCTCTTGAAACATATGCTCCTTTTCCCTCTAAACAAGACAGTGTTGCATCAAATAATTTTTCTTCTAAAATTTTGACCTGTGGGAGGTAGACTAAGCTTTTAGGTATCTGAAACAGAACTCCGATAAGTCAAATCAAAATCTTTTATCTTTCCACCAGAAGGCTGGATGATCAGCTACACAGCACCTTGGAACTGTTCAAAGGCTTTTACTAACTGGTAATATAAAGATCAGAGCCAATTTGCCTACAATCATATTCAAAAGAGAAGATACACATCAAATCCAGACAGCTGAAAAAAAATCTCTAGGCTGTATAAGTGGAAGCTACAATGCCTGAAGCAGCTTTTCATATCTTTCACCTCTACAAAATTTCCTTGTCTTCAAAACTCTCATATGCTGCAGCCCTATGGAAACATTTATTTTCAAATACATATTTATATATCTACCCTGCCAAGGGTAATGCTAGACTCCAAAAGAAATGAGTAATCATGCAAGTTTGAATTCAYTGCCAGTCTGTTGCAAGAATGAAAAAGCAGCTTTTTCTTTTCCTGCCACTGATGTTGAGGCTTTGTCTAGGGTAGAGTTAACTTTCTTCACAGTGGCTGTATGGAGCAATCTTTTGGGTTTGTGCTGGTGTAACAGAGGGATGTTTGTTATTGCTGAGCAGGGCTTGCACAGAGCCAAGGCCTTTTCAGATCCTCACCCCACCCCCAGTGAGGGGGCTGGGGCTGCTCAGGGACCTGGGGGGGGACACAGCCAGGACAGGTTACCCCAGGTGAGCAGAGGGATGTCCCAAATCACATGGCATCATGTTCAGCATACAGACCCAGACAAAGAAGGATGGAGGGGGGACACTCAGAGCATTGGCATTTCTCATCCCAAGTTGCCTGTACATGTGATGGAGCAGAGATTTCCTGGGGRTGGCTGAACACCAATGGGAAATGGTGAATGCACTCCTTGTTTTATTTAGCTGGTGTGCAAGGATTTTGCTTTCCATATTCATCTCAGCTCAKGAGTTCTCTCAMTTYTATCCTTCTGATTTTCTCCCCCATCCCACAGAGAGGGAGTGAGCCAGTGGTGGTATGGAGCTTAGTTTTAGTTAGATTAAACCACAACAATTGTGTGGATCTTTATCAGAACAATGTTATTTATTCTGAAGAATGAAGGTATCAYAAAATACTACCCTTGCCTTCCTTTCATGGTCACTTCCCTGAAAAAGCCATAAGGGATTAGACATAAGGAAAAGGACAAGAAATTTTCATAACATGTCAGTGATTTAAAACACCTATCTACTTTTGATGGTAGAAATGAATGCTGCTAAAAAATTACATGCACATGATGTGTGGGAATACTGCTGAGTTTYGTTCATCTATGACGGCAATGCAAAGTATTCAAACTGCCTGACTCCTCTCAAAATGATTCACTCTATTTAACTAAATCTGAAAGGAACTGTGTGGCAGTACATGCATAATAGATATTTGTGCATTCAAAAAAATCATGCATATACACAGCCAAGCAAGGCTAGCAATGATTAATCATATTCTCATTTCCATCTATCTTCCAAGTTAATATGGTGACAACATTGCTGTTATCTGAAACTGAGCTAAGTCCACAGCACTGCCTTGCTGTGAGTATTGATGAGCTGTGGCTTGATAAATATTTTAGTTCTTGATAAAGCCCAATGCACCCTGAATTTTAATAACACTCCCCCTTTYGCAAGTCTTCATATGGGCAAGAAACTGCAGTTCATGAGACAAAGTCTGATCTACTGGCCAGACACTGCCAAAGCAGTGCAGGGCAGAAATCTGCTTTGTAGAAATGCCACTGCCTCCTCCAAAGATAGTGTAATTGATAGTGCCTTGGAAAGGACTACTTTRATCACTATGTGCAAATCTTTGTCTAAATGCTCTGAAAACATTTTAATGCTTTCCACTACCTTCCCATTACTTGGAGGGACAGAGAATTAAATATATTCCCACTTCACTGGCAGCTGTGATTACATCCCAGCGCAGTGAGAGCATGTTTTCTTGGCCTGAGTTGCTGTAACTCTTCCCTGCTCTTTTAATAATTTTGTGAACATCCTGGTAGCTTCCTGCAGATTGCCAGCCAAGGACCATCATATTCCTAGCCCTGGCACTGACTTCATGGACCACTCAGTAGCCTGAGGAAATGCRTTGTAGGAGCTCCACTTCCAGTCATCTCTATAGAGTGGTATGGTGAAAGGAAACAAACTGAGCAGCTCTGGGGAAGTTTGGAAACATGTTTATGCTTAGTTGTGGCAGATACTGCTGACCAGGTCTCCTTTCAGACTCCCACAGCTGTTGAGTAACACGTTTTGTGCTGACCACATAACATGCTGCAGGCACCTCCTTCCCCYACGAGTTTCCCTGTGAAATCCTTTGCAAATTTCAGAATTCCCTTCTTTACTTCCTGTCTCTGCAAGCAATGTCAGAGGCCAAATAAATAACTTGYAATAGGTCAGGGACCATGACTTTACACAGTAAGACTGCATATATAAAATGCATACCTAAATAAAAATTAACAGCAGCCTATGTATGTGCCCAAGATGCATCAGACCACGACAGATTTTCAGAGGAAGGAATTGCCCTGAGGCAATGCAGGTTACTTCTGGAACTCAGGGTACTGTGGGAAAGTATTAGATCCTTCCMATGGTTTTGCATTTTTTCTGAGTCYTTTCTAAATGATGGAATGTTGAACAAGACTGGTGCAACTCTTCATCCACTGCTGTTCTGCAGGTTGTGATCACATCTGCCTCTCCCATGGGAAAGGACCAGATGATCATTGTAGGTCCCTTCCTACTGAAATAGTTCTATTCTATTCTATTCTATTCTATTCTATTCTATTCTATTCTATTCTATTCTATTCTATTCTATTCTATTCTATTCTATTCTATTCTATTCCCAAAAGGTGCCTACTCTGCAAATTGGTGCTTGTCTGTGATTCTCCTGGCTGATTTCCTCACAGTCCCTGATCCTCCAAATTTTGTCGCCACATAGCAAGGCACTATTTATGCCTCTTCTTTCTCCTGGAAAGGGAACTTATTCTCCAAATTCATTTATTTCAGGCCAAAGTCACTCAATTTCAAAAACCAGAAATTAACCTCCATCAAAAATGAAAATGTGGAGAGGCAGCAATCCTACATAGTCTGGAGCCCTAAGGTCAGATGGCAGCCTTGAACACCCATTCATGGAACATCGTGTTTTGTAGAATCAACCAGAACTCATAAGAAACATTCCAATTGTCATAACTCTCTCACTTTTTTTTTCCAAGGAGTTTAAGAGTTACACCCCCCTAAAAAGTTTAGCTTTGTAGTACTTMAAAGCATTTTATCTTCCCMRCTTTACAGGAACAAACGGAGTATGYCACATTTCCCAGCAATWTAAACTWACTCCATCTARCAAAATGAAGTATGTCTTCAGTAAAAATAGGAATTTCCCTTTGCTCTTCATTAATTATCTGAATCYTAACCAAAGAACCCAGTGGTTTGTGTAAAATGGGGTAATGATTGTGATTTGAACTCTATTTCCACACAGCTGGAGKACATCTCTTTTCCTCATCCAAAAAAAATAAAAGAAAAAATCAGAAATGCCATCCCTGTTCCGCTGCTGGTCTCATCAGTCATTCCCATTTATGTGAATTCTAGCTGACTTGTTCARCAGGGTTCAAAAACACACACAAAAAAGTTCYGGCTAATTTCATTATTCAAAATGCACTTATAAACCCCATTTTATTCAGATGACAGGATGGAGTTGTTACAAAGTGTTTATTTAGCCTTCTAACATCTATAAGGATSTGGTGGCATAGGACCAGCATGGATAAATCTGTGTGACCCCAGTTGCTGGCACAAGAGTAGAAACTGTCAGGGGATGGAAAAAAGTGTTGCCAGATTGTGCTGCTCTCCAATAAAGAGACCTAGTCAGCAGCTTTTTTGTAGAAGTGTCTCTGAAGAGAAAATATCTTGCTGGAGAGATGTAATATTAATTTTTCTATAATTTTTTTATATATCACTAAGAATGTAGTTAGTCCCTAACTTTCCATTTGTGCTCAGCATTATGGTTTAGATCAATTAAAAAATAACATGTACCTACATGGGCCACAGTGCTGCAGAACAGGGACAGCTCTAGATCCCCTTGTATTCCCCTTTAGTCAAAAGCACAGTGYTCAGGGAAGGATACAGTGTAGATTGCTTGGTCCACCAAGAGTGGAATGGGCATGAAAAACCTGAGCTACTGTTCCTATGCCAAAACCCAGGTGCAAGTACTTTTAAAACAGTCCAAACTCAAAGCAGATGTTTAAATATGATTTTTAAATATTTTGTTGAGACAACTGCCTTTTTATAATTTTTTTCTTACAGAATGTTTTACTCTACTGATGCTTTCAGAGYTATTTTTGCATTTTTTTCTCARTTTAGGGTTATACAGGTATGTTGAAGTATGAGGGTTTTTTGTTTTTAATAGAAAAATCCAGTTTTCAGACCTGTTGGAAAACCTCAGCTTCTTTACAGTCACTAAAGAAGATTGTGTTTTACTTAGGTCACAAATTATATTCCTTCAGCAGCTATTGAGATTAGGAGATCATCTAAGTCAGTTAAAGATATCTTCCTAAGGTAAATTTTCTGTACAGAGCAGAAGTGAATAGAATTTTAATGTTGAGTATAATGTAAAATGAAAAATGAAAAGGAATAAATTCTAATGACGTTTTCCCCACAAATATGCATAYGATAGTGGCACATTTCTCCTAGTCTAGCTGTTTTCCAAAAATAAACAAACAGTTTCACACAGAATCTGCTCTGAATTTCAAATGCAGTGGTGGAAAAGAGAGAACTAGATACCATATGGKTTTGCACAGAATTGGTTGAACACTCTCTAAGAAAAATAAAGCTATGTCATTAAGGATTTCTGCCCTTGAAAAAATACACATTTCCAGACATTTCTAATTTTTTGCTAATGTCCCAGATAGCTCCAAGCCTTATTATGTTGATTTTGCTGAACAGGAGGGTTTTTTAAACATGGTTTAGTAACGCCAATCAGTATCCTGATGGGCAAATAAAGCTATAGGAACAAATCATAGCCTGAGATAAGGCAAGAGTTTTGAAYCTGAGCAAATATGTCCACACAGCCAAATCATTTAACCCACCAGAATTCAAACTTCCCCTGTCTCCAGAACAGCTAGTGATGTGGCTAATTCAAAATGATTTTCACCAACCACATGAACACTTTGATTTCAGAATAACTTGAGATAGATATGAGTGTCCAAAATGAACACTTTTGTTACCATAAAACCATATTCACATGAGGCAATTGCCTTGAATTGATCTGGATACACTCATCATATAAGGTATTAGGAAACTGAGCTGAAAGTAATGATGTTAATATAAACTGAAACAATAAACCAGACATCATGAYATTTAAACTTATTTTCTTTCCTGCAAGATAGCAATGCCACAAGAGAACACAACACTTCTTCACTGAGGTGATTTAGTGGGATGTGGGAGTTCTGATTTCAAACTTCTCATCAAAACTTTCTTAGATGTATTACCATAACGGGAAAATTCAGGACCACTGAAGGTCACCTAGYTCAATTTCCTCCCCAAGCAGTGTCAGTTATGAATTAWATCAGGCCAGGTCACTCATAGGCTTATCATGTTCAACATTGTTCTACATTGATTAAATACTGTGTATAAGCTTAGAGAAAAAAAGAAATCTAATTGAAAAAATTAGCAAATCATGCCAAACATTTTAAGCTATCAATTTGTATTTAAAGGGATGTTCTTTAATGGCTGCTGCCTCTGAAATAATTTTGTGGTGAGGCCAATTGCCATTTCTTTACTGGCAATGATGGCAGATCATTTGCTGTCTGGGGCCTGAGGTGAAGATAGAGCTACTTTCTTTCTATGCTGTCCAGGATCAGCCACAGATGCAGCTGAGTGGTGTTTCTTGGGAAAACAGCTTACAGAATGAGAATGAAAAGAGAAAATTACATCAGAAATGCAGCACTTCAAAATTTTTGATAGCATTAATTCAGTTTATGTAAGTCCCAACACTGTTCAAATACATGCTGAGTAGGAATGGACCAGGTGCAAAACACAGATTCCCCACCAAGCTCATTTTGTAGTGTATGGGGATCTGAACTCTGAACCTTTTCTGATTTGGGACATGGGGGGTKTCTTGGAGGTGCCCCCTATCATACTTTGGTCAGAACTGACCAGGATTGGCYGATCTTGCAAAGACAACAACAATGTAAATGTTTAACTCCTGGCACTGTGCTCTGAGAAGTTACCAGGCTTACTTATGGGATATCAGAAACCTAATTCAAAACCTGAATTTCCAGTTTTAGCTCTCATTTGTCCTCAGCTTAAAGCCAAATATCTGTTCAACTCTAATCTGTCTGAAAGCTTTAGCTCWGTTCCAAATCTTCCAGTACTCTATCCACTCCTGAAAATACAAGTTCTAGCTTCTTAAACTTGCAGCAATGATGTTGGTTAAAATTTTTGTTAGGCATTTGTCATTCARTCCTTCAGGGTAAGCAGATCCTGCAGCATTCACCCTGAGTTTTACAAACACAGCTTTCCTCTGTCTGCCCTTAATGCAGTTCTGCAGCTTTTTGCAGCTCCAACWAGGGTGCAGCATGTGACAGCTAATGGCTTCTCCTTTCCCACTGCATGTGGGAAATCTAAGTCTCCTTACTGAAAGTGTTGTGTTGCACTGTCACAGGGGATAGAATAAAGTATCGCTTCAGCCTGAAGCATTTCTTTCAGGCATAATAAGAGTTAGGGTTTCAGAATGGGGCAAAAAGCATCTTTGTGTTTACCACTGCTGTCTTTCACCAGCTGCAGATGCACAGTTAGTCCTGACCATCCACACACCAGGTGTTAAAATGCCACCCTGTGTGCAGGTGCTTGCCTTGGGGACACAGTGTGCATCACCCAGCCTGCACTCTGCTGGTGAGTGTGACCAGTGAGCACCACCCACACTGTCACTGAGCCAAYAGATAAAACCTCATGCTGTCTCTTTGCCTTGTCCTCCTGAGCAGGAGCACCCAGACGTGGGAAGCTCAGGAGAAGGACTCAGCAGAGATGATAACATTAGCAGAGAGTGKTTCTCAAGCCATCCAGCTATGGACTTTCTGAAGCATCAAGCACTTACTTCTGTGGTGAGAGGTGGGAAGAACAAGTGCCATACTTTTCTCTGCAGCACATTGTATAATAGAGGAAGGGATTTTCCTGTTAGYTCTCACTTCACTTTCTTGACAGGCTGCAGCTGTGGTAATGAGTTGATTTCAAGGTGAAAGAGGTGTCTAAGAGCTTTTGAAAGTCTCAGTGAACCSTTATCTGCCCACCCTTAAAAATGTGGCCCAAGGTCATGGGGCCACCAAGCTGGCAGACTTCCTCTGGGGGCCACCTCTGAACCACACTCATCAGGAGCCTTTTCTGGGGAAGTGTAYGAGTGAGTGTTGTGCACTGTTGAGGTGAAACCACGGTGATCCTGGGGAAAGCTCTGTCCCACAGCAACCACCAGCTCCTCAATTCCCTCTGTGTTAGAAAACACATATTCTTCTAGCTGGGGGAAATAGTTCTGAAGTAGTGTGGTAGTAGAAATGAGTCATAAATTGTGTGCTTTTGTCAAAAAGCAGAGCTTTCAGTTTCCTTGGAAACTGAGCATTTTGTGGGTTTATGGTACTGTACTCAGCAGAGACTGGCTGAGTCCTGTGTGAGTTTATACACAGCCATAAAGGCCAGGCTCTCTTGGCTGACGGTTTCAGTGTCTATTACATGTTTGGTAAAAYACAGCTAAAAGGACTTCTCTGACTGGGCAACTCAGAAACCATAATGATGGGAAAAACTTTTTTCATCAAAAAAATGAGTGCAGTTAAAGGAAGAGAACRTTACTTGAAATCTTCTCTGCTTAGTCACTTATGAACTTTGTATTTTATTTTATTGCAGMATGAAACTGTGGTCAGCATCCAGGTTTGATAGTTCTGTGATCCTCTCCTAAGCAGCCAAAATACCAGCCCAACCCACTCCTTTTGTCTCTGGACAGAAACGAAAACTACGACTTAGTAATTACAACATAACCATACCACAAGTAAGACAAAAAGTTATTCACATTAAAAYAATGTTTAAGAMWCTAGCAAATAATAAAGTCCTCACCRTYGGGGACAGGAYCCCAAAGGCTCACAGAAAGAAACATCCTACCACCCTTCATCTCCTCAAGGCCTCCAGACTCATAACATTTTTCCTTATAAATCCCCTTCACTTCCAGTTATCCAACAAGATGGATCTAGCCTGTGGATTAAGCATTTACTCAGAACTTCTTCTCCCTCTAAGGCTGTAACACCTCAAAGCTGTCAGCAACACTTGTCACCAAATATTCACTCTACTCAGAGCCAGAAATCCATCCAGTTYTAACAGTGGCCAGCAGCAGTTTGGGAATATTTCTCTGGGCACAAAAACACTTTTCCCCAGCAGCTCTGCAGCTCATGGTGTCACATAGTTTTTCCAGGCACTATGTTAAAGCCTGAAAAATRCAATTTTCTTTTTCCATTTGTCTTGGTCCATTGCTCTGCTATGTAGTATTTCAGCTCAGTCTGTAGGAAGATTGTGAACTRGAGGTTTCAGTGAAACTAAGATTTTTAAGCCTGAGGAACAAAGCATATAGTTAAAGGATGTGACAAGGGAATCATATCTCAGAAYAACAGAAYATGCAGAGTTGGAAGGGACCCACAAGGAYCATTGAATGCAACTCCTGGCCCTGCACAGCACCATCCCCAAGAGTCACACAATGTGCCTCAGAGCRTTGTCCAAATGYTTCTTGAGTTCTGCCAGGTGTGGGTCTGTGACCACTTCCTTGGGGATTCTGTTCCAGTGCCCAGCTATCCTCTGAGTGCAGAGCCTGYTCCTAATATCCAACCCAAACTTCCCCTGACACAAACTTCAGGCCTTYCCCTTGGATTCTATCCCAGGACACCCCAAACTCACCAAAGAGGAAAAAGGTGAAAWCAAAATTAATTTCTCTTCTCCTTTTCAGTAAGATATGGATGTCTCAATCCTTAGCACTGCTCCCTAAAGAGTAGATAATCTGTTCATGATGGCCACAACAATCTTGGAGTAAAGATCTTAGAGGAAATATAATGGGAATTCTCTCAGACCCAATCCAAACACACATGACWCCTTAAGCACCACATTTAGGAGGAAGAGAGAGGGACTCCAGCTTCCAGCTGCAAAGCTGGAAAACAGATGTTTCAGCTGCAGTGTGGACACAGGTGTGAGGACTTACAACTGGGAAACAATGAACTTTAAAGGGAACATTTGTCCAAGTAAATTGAAGGTGTGGTGATTGGCAGACAACAGATTTCTGACATCCTGGAAAATTCTTGCAAATGATACTGTGTCTATCAGGGCTGTAAGATTATTGCTAGCTTATGCTAGCTAACCTAGAAGTACCACATGATTTACTGAAAGCTGTTGCCAGGGGCAGTGCTCTGGGATGATTGCACAGCTCTGCCTGCTCAGCCAGACCCATCAGGTTCATCCAGCCACAGCTCCCCTCCTGGACAGAAGTCACATGAGTGATGTCATCAGGTGTCAGGAGCTGCGTGAGAGAGGACTTGATGACAGCTTTAATGCCTGAGAATAAGAAATCCCTGAAGCTTTTCACACCATCCTCACTCTCACTAAAGACCAGACTATAGCTGGGAGGAATGGTGACTTTATTTAAAGGAAAAGCAATTGCTTTCAGCTGTGTTTCATTTCTAAGGCTGTCCTCTYCAGGGATTTAAGTAGAAACATGGATGAAAATCAAAGTGAAGTGTCTTGTGCAAGGCCGTGTAATGACAGGGAAGGTGGTTGTCACCCAGCCCCAGAGGTGGGGCAGTGCTTGGAGGTGCTCCTCACACGRTAGGAGCAGTGATGGCAGTGGTGCCCACACAAAACCATTCACACTGCTTTTCTAGTCCTTCTCTCACCAGCAAACATTGCCAGAGCAAGAGAGGCTCTGCCACGCACTGCMACAGACAGAGCAAGAGGCTCCCCTGGGCATTTCACAGTGCTCCAAACTGAAAAAGGCACAGGAAAAAAAATTCCTACAAAGTGTTTTTAAACAAATAAATTGACCAGGATCTGAAGAAAAAATGGGCTTACTTTTTTTTTTCTCCAGGAGAGCATTTAAAAGACCCCTTGGGCTAAGTAACTAAATTTCCCTTTCCTCCAAATGCAGCATTGGCTTTCATGATATGAAGCTTCAAATTTTTCCTTCCTGTGACTAAATCTGTATAGCATTAAAATGGTTAACAATTCCTGCCAGAAATCCTCACACTGCAGGTGGCACAGAAATGTCAATTTTAATTCAGCATTATATATTCAATAAGAATTCTAAGCTCATGTATGGGAGAAATTTTTTTTATGGTGGAAAGAATCAGCAAAACTTGTATGTGGAGGAATAGTGTCAAGATGTACACTATGGCTCTGAAAATTAGTCTCTACTGTATATGTGTGATGTGTATGTATAAATATTACATATGTATATACATGCAGACACAAAATTTATTTCCAACATTAAGGTCATCATGTTACAGTCATTTACACTTCCAAGACTGATTTAATCCTCTTGATGTTGTTTTTGTCAAGCCCCACAATGAACTTCAGAAGCCCTCAGTGCCAGCTGAATGATGCTGTTGAACCAGTTTCCAAGATTAATTCAAATATTCATGTGCAAGAGGAAAACTAAGATTCAAAGCCAGTTCCTAAATTACAAGATGATAGACATTTCTTTTCATAAATACTCTGAACATTACTGCCAGAGAAGAAAACCAAAGGGGAATTGATAACCTCTGTTAACATTTTGGACCTTCCTTTGGCACCACATTTGGCTGAGGATGATCATCAGAATTGTGAGGTGGATTGACTCAAGTTTCCATTACACAGGAAGTCTTTTTCCTAAAGCACTGCAGCTCAGAAACCTCTTTAGTAGGTGATTTTGGGCCAACTCAGAGCTGTAATGCAGAGCACGAAAATCAGACTCAACATTCGACCTCAGGAATCCAAACCTGAGTGCTCTTCAGCACCTCCAGGTGGTGATGCAACTGTGAAATGAGTGATGAGTTTTCTTTAATGCATGGAACAGGACTTCTCCCATCAGTGTAAGTGGTTTATTCATGTGTATTGGACATTTTGTTTACCAGTGCAGTCAATAACAGCAATATTGAAGTGTCTGCCTGCTGTGTGAAATAATGTTCTTTGAGCCTTGCCTGCCACCACATGTTTACCTGAACYCTGGGCTGCCAGGAGCATCTCTTTCAATCCTGCCTTTTCTATTCCTGGCATCTGATTTTCTTTTATCAACTTGTCTAAAAGAGCAAATGGCTTTGCTTTCCTCTTCACACTGTTCCTTCTTACTTGATGTTTCCTCTCTTGGCTCAAGGGCCTTTCCCAAGCACTGACAGAAATTCACATATACTAAGAATTATTGCCCCAACTCTTCTGCCTCCTCAGTCTTCAAGGGTGCAGTGGGCAGGGTGTGTGGCATGAGGCTGTGTGGGTGCTGTAGTCAGTATACCCAGAGCACTGGTGGAAGCTTTCAAGATCCCCATCTTCTCTCTTCTACTGGGCAGAGGCAGCATCTCCAGCCCTGGTTTTAGCTTCATGGGACTGAATAACACAATCTATGTGAAGATTTTTGTCAGTCTTGCACCTCTCTTCCCTTTCTCCTTCCAGCTATAAACCCAGGATGACACAGTTTGGAGTGCCTTCCTTTTGAGCAATGAATTTACAAAAGCTCTTTTCTTTTCCCTGACAGTGACTCAGAGCCCTAGGGAAATAAAATAGTGCAAGTAAACATTGAAAATTAATTTTCAAAGATCTCTAAAAACGTGATGTGCAGCAGATTTTTGGGAAATTTTTATTGCTTGTGGCAGGCTACTCTGCCMTTGTCTTTACATGGTAAAATACTTGATTTGCAAGTGAGCTGCATGTCTGCAAACTTAACATGCTCAGGTGGGAAACTTCCAGATGTGAGCCTTGGGGCTGCTCCAGAAGGTTTATTTTTGAATCTTCTACTCAGCTTGGAAGGCTTTATAGCATGTTAGAAATATTAAATAAAGAAGAGCTCACTTGTGCCTTGTTGAAGACATCTCTGCCTTACAATCTGCAGAGTTAGGTTGGCAGAGTTTATTGAGTTATTTTGTAATGGTGTAGGCATCCTGTTTTAGCTTTCCTGTTTGRTTGCCTCTAAATGGGTACAAAAGGTCAGGTGGAACTGGAAGTGAAAAAAAATTCAAATGCCCTCCTGCAATTTAAGTAGAGGTAACATCTGATGACAACAATTTCAGCTTAATATAACATTTGCCATGCACCTATATCTGTGAGTGCTTCAGCTTAGGGCTTGAGCATTAAACCAGTGACTCAAAATCACACAAACAAACAGACCGTATTCATAAATGGTTTATAATCCCATTGTGTAAAACGATTACTGCATTACACACATGACCAGATGCTTTCATGAGTGAGCATCCCAGATGGGACAATTCCCYTCTCCACAGTGCAAACTGACAGGCCTAATTCTGAGCTCAGGTTGGTTTAGATGTATATTTTTCAATGCATGCCCCAGTCAATGTCACTGACACCAGAATGAAGGTCTAGGTTATTTTCTTTCTAATGCTTTAAAAAGTTTTGTATAAAGTGATTGTCAAATAAGCAATCAAGATTATGTTTTGGTAATCACTAAAAAACCTGCACCCCAGCTCTGCATCTCCAGAGACATTGTGTATGGACCTCGAAGTTTGTAACCAACTGTGAAACAGGATGGTACAGAGTGATTCTGATGCCTTGGGAAGGCTGACCTGAAACAGAGACTGGACAGAGCTAGAGAATAAAGCAGATATTTATTGAAAGGCCCCAGGATACCCCTGGGACACCAGAACCAGCCCTGAATAGTGCCCTGCCCCTGATCACAGGGCCACACCCCCTTGTAAGTTTGGGTCCATTTGCATATTGGGATTCAATTGTCCAATTACAACTCCAGGCTGTGAACTCTCATCCTTCTTGGTTTTCTCTTCAGTCCATCATTTTTTATGCTTTTGGGCCAGAAAGTTGTCCTTGGTTTTCAGCAGGAAAGGATTTGTTTTGTYTACCTACTACCTACTTACGCTTAATATGAATCTTAAAACTACACCCGAAACAGCATGGAATCTGGAAAACATAAAAGCTAAAACTAAAGGCATCAGTCACAGGAAGAAACAACCATCTTCCACTCTGGTATTCACTTTCTTTAAAAGAGCAGCAAGACCTAKAAGGCCTGCTTGTCAAAAGCCAAACCAGGGTGTCTGTTTTCCAACTGGTACATTTCAAAATCAAGACATTTCAGCACTGAACAAATTAACCCTGCTGCAGCCTGAACTCTAAAATGTGTTATTGGGTGCCTGGGGAGAAATGCTCATTCCCTGCTAGAAAAAGTTGGTCTAACTCTAGCAAAGCAGCAAACATGAAAAAAGGAAAAACCTTTTTGCCTCTAAAATTGCAGTCTGAACACCAAATAAAAATCCACTTGAAGTCAAAGCTCTGAGGAAAATGGGTTTCATGTGGACTTYAACAAAAACTCTTCCTGCGCACAACAAAATGAACATCACAATACTGGCAGTAACTGCTTCTTTGAAGACTTCGAAGTAAAGGACAAAAGGAAAGTCAGGTGGTTAAACGGATGTGCTGGAGAACTGCTACCATCATTTACATAATGCTGAGCCTAAGATGGTTGTTAAAAAGAACAGCGTTAGGAAGAATCAGGCAGACACATGGAKCAGATTGCAATATACTGGGGAAAAAAATGCAACTGCTGTGGCATTATATGTATATAATGCTGCATTAGGCTTTGTTTTAATACAGCCTTATTTTACAAAGCACAGCAGGCATTTTACTACTTCACCAAGCACGGACACACCTTTGCAGTAGCGCGGGACTGCTTGGAAGCTCGCAGTCTAAAAGGCGTGTTCGAGCCCTGTCTCACACGCTGATGATCTCCGGAAGGAGCACAGCCGGGCGGAGCCTCACGCCGAGCATCCCTCGGGCTCCTCCTTGGGCTGGATACGCTGTACCTCCGAATCAGCACCCGCAACCCCGATCGGGGCAGGAGGGCTCTCCTATGCTCAACCCCTACCTTTTTTACCCCTACCTTTTTTCGCCTTTATAATCAAAGAATCAGGAAATAGTTTGGGTCCGAAGGGACTTTTAAAGGTAGTCCAGCCCAACCCCCCTGCAATGAGCAGGATCATCCTTAACTCAGGTTGCTCAGAGCCCCTTCCAGCCTGGCCTTGGATGTTTTCAGGGATGCGGCACCCMTCACCTCTCTGGGTAACCTGTGCCAGTATTTTGCCTCCCTCATTGAAAACAAAACTTCTTTCTGTCTTCTGTCTTAGGGCTTTAGTAAGGGCTGGATTTAGGTAGTGAGCAAACCTGTATTAGTCATAGATTTGTGCCACTGCTGTGCTGACAAGGACTTGGGGGGCGGGGGACACACTTTACAGGCATAAACAAAGGTGGAAAAAGGAGATGGGCAAGTGGAGGTATGGCYGGCTTCCTTTCCCTCATCTCCTAGGGATGTTCCCAGGGATCTGTGTTAGAGGYTTGCAGGGCTGGGTCATCCTTTGTGGGTGGTGGAGGACTGATCTTCCACTCCAGGAGCTGCAGTAATTCACAACGCTTATTTAAAATTTAAAGCTGCTTTTAACTTTTTTTAGCAGAGTTCTCAGAAGATTTGGATAAGGCTCTGAGATTCAACACTGGAAATAAGGAGATACATTGATTTCTTCAGAAGTGAAAGGTTCAAAAACAGAATTCAGGCAGGTTCACTGGCAATTCTGGGGGCACAAAGGATTTTATTCTCCCCACACTGAAAATTTATGAAGAATAAATGGGTAATCGATGCAACTGGAACAACTCCACTCCATACACACAACGCTGCTGAAAGTAGAAARCCTGGTCCTGTGTTTGAAAGGGGACTTGTATTTTTAACTGTAACTAGTGGTGAAACACAATATTCTTCCTTCCCACTGCAACTCTTGATTTGTTTATATCTCTGGGCTATGTCAGCTACCTGAACCCTGATACTATGTAAATAACATCAAATAAGTTGCCAGTCACCTAAAGACATAAGATGCACAAAGGTTTATGCTTTGACAGATCTTTATGCCTTGGCTTATTAATCACTTGAAAGCAGTGGCAGAGGCCAGTGCATAAATCTTTATYAGAACAGGACCTAGGATGGTCAGGRACATTATATAAATGTACTAAATAACCTTTTAGTCCACTGAGATAGAAATTTAACAGCACTGTTTGACTGAACACGTACAGAGTGCTTTGCAATAGAGAGATGACAATAGCATGCTGGTGAAAAAGAGGAAGGCATTGACCTTAAGTGTCTGTGAGAATCACACGGAAGTCCATGACCTCCAGCTTCTGAAGAAAACAGTATTTCAAAYGCAGGGCAAAAAAAGCTGAACTCTGGCATCAGCAAAACAGAGATTAAATGCTTGAAAAGACAAAAAGCCTGTGCTGGCAGTTCAAAGGAAATAAGCTGGACAATAATCAAAATTCAGCTTGGCTGAATACAAAAAAAGCATTACTGGAGTCTCTAAGAGACAAGTTTTCCAATTCCCTTTTTAACAATTAGAGGGATCCAGGAGTTGTATAACAGCTGATTGGTTTGGGGTTTTTTTTAGGTGAGGTCAATAGAGAAATGTTAGCATTCACATTGTTTACAGCTTCAATGCTAAGTGAGTAGTTAATGAAGCAGTGAACTTCTGCAAATTCAAGCATCTGTGCACTACTGTGCTAACTAGATAGTATTTCCCAGATTGCTTAACTGCATGAGTKACTCCAAAGCAAGCTTGTGTTAAAGAGAATCACCTGGAATATTTTTTTCCATAGACCATGCTAGACATTCATATCAATTCATTTGGTGGTGCTYAGTTAATGTGTCATTCCTCCTTCATGAGCAGAACTCCTGTCCCAAACTTGTTCATGCTCTCTGTGAGGCTTATGTAACTACAGATAAAAGCCCTTYTTCACCAAAGTCACCATGGACAAAAATAAAGTTGTGCACCATCAGCAAAAAGTGATAAGCATTAACAAGTGAAAGGAGACAGCTCAGAAGAAGAATAGTGTTTAAAAAGGGAAGAAGACAAAAGTCATCAAATAGATGCTCATGGAAACCAGATTGAAYCAGTGAGGCAAAGGATGTCTCCACAGTTATGCACTTTAGGGTGTTTGTTTAGATGAGAGCATAAATCACCCAAGGCCCCCCAACACCCTTAGGCTGAGATGCTTGTGGTCCATTTCACAATGCAGTACAGCTACCCTGCTGAAATAAGCCAAATAGACATAAATATTTCTGATCTATTAAGGGAATTTACTGTTCTGAAGATTCTCCCTTCAAACAGTCAACGTCTCACTCTCTCATTTACACTGGCTGGTTTCTTTCTCTGGACAGCAGAGGTAGAAAAAGAGTGTTTCTGGATATGATTTTAATGATATGGCAGTCTAATTATTGTAGCTACTCAAATGTAATCTTAAATACTGTTCAGTTTCACATGATTACCAATTGCTGTTCAAAGAGTACAGGTTGGCATATTGAGGTAATCCACAAAAACAAGAAAAGAAATTTTCACATGGAGCAGACTATCTAGACTCTCTAGATAGTCACTAAAGCTACAGCCATATGAAAGCTTCACCTAAGGGAACACAGAAATAAAATGGAGATATATTCAGGTCATGCTTAGCTGATGAAGTAAGCCTTGCTTGAAAAGGTCAGTATCAGGCCTGAGTTATGTACTCTTACTTCACACTGCAAGTACAGGTGGTTTTCACTGGAATACATAGTGCCTGCCTTCTCCAATGCTCCCCATAAGGGGAAAAACCTTTGAAAAGAACCAGATTTTTAATGGTATTTATAACTACAACTATGGGCTATTTATAACTCAAGTGTAGACTTCTGCTTTTCACTTCTAGTCACAGATGTGACTCTGCTGAGTGCCACTGCATGAGAAGTTAGTTGGAAAAATGGATTATTAGAGACTAAGCACTTTGTGAGGATTTAATGGAAGCATAGTGATAATGAATAAATATCACTTAAGGGCTGATTGACACTGTGTCAGTTACTCCAAGAACTGGTCAAGGAAATGCGTTAGCCCAACTGGATTGGTGGATGGAGTGGGAAGGAAAATAGAGACCACTAGTGAATGAAGGAAAAATACAGCAGAATGCCTTGTTTTCTTTTTTAAATTGTCACATGCCAAAAAGAATAACCAACCCCAATTCCAGATAAACTTTTTTTTTAGGTCAGCCTTCAAGGTTTTTCTCAGGCAARAGAAAAATCAATATTTCAGTTTTGTTGTTCTCTTGTTACCGTTGCTTTTAGAGGCAAATCAATTTTAAATGAAAACAGTGCTCTCTTGAAATGCAAATGAGAAACTTTTTATCTAGAATATGTCAAGATAAATAGGCTGATATTTTTCATTATTAAAATGTCCAAATGAATGCTTCTGCTCTTTGGTATCTTCCCCCATTTCTTTTTTTTCATTTTTTGACTAAAATTATTGACACAGGTTCAGAAAAACTGGTGCCTATGATATGTCTACAATATGTGCACTTCTTTTTRCCAGGACAAAAACAGTACATGACAGAGCCTGAAGGCCAGAAGAGCTCATAGCCAGCTGCTGAGGYCACCCCCAGCTGATGTGAACTGCCCACCAGCAGAAATCTGTGCACGAGAAATCACTGTGACCCTCAGGCTTGGTGAGAAAAAAGASAGTGAGTGGGGGAAACACAACACAGCTGCTTTTGAATCCTCTTTTTCTTTGCAAAGCTATCAGTAAGTGGAAGGAAGGAACATAAAAATCCCTAGCTTAGGCTACAGAGTTGATAAAAAAACTTTTTTGGCTCATAAGCTGTTAGGGTAAGGCTTAAGAGACTTTTTTTTTTAATTCTCTCTTTTGCCTAATGCCTTATTTCAATTTCCACAATACCAGCAGTAAGATTTTCTCTCAGTGTCAGATCAATAGTGCCCCTTCTCCTTGTGTGCTGAGGAGCCCAAAGTAGCAAGTATTGGTCAAATCACCTGCCCTGGATCACATCACCTGGCCCTTTTTAACCAATGGAATCACTCTCTACCTCCCAACTCCTACAGGATGAGGAGCTTCCCAGACTGTCTCATGGAGGCAACAAAGCAAAAAACCTGGTGAGAAGGGGGAAGAGGCTTGCTAAGGCAGACTTCTGCTACTTCTGCAAGCAACCTGAGGGATCGTTCCTTGTTAACCAACATGTGCTGAGCTCCTCAAGCTCCTTTCCCACCCTCCTCACTGTCTAAACTCAATATCTCAAACCCTTTCCATTTGGCAGGAATGACTCYATTTTGCAGCAATAAGTGGTGAATAAATCTCCATGTTGACTCATGGACCATGCACCACACTTGTGAACCTCTACAACTTTATTTCTTCACTTTGAAAAGAAGAAGGTTCAAATCACAGACTTGCATACTAACTGAGCATTGAAGCTGCCTTTAATTCTGACATTCACTTAGCACTAACAAATTAGTTGAGTTCTTGCAATTTACATGAGGTCTCTCAGAATATAGTCCAATATTCAATTAGAAAYATTTTTTGAGGGAGGAGGCATCATGCAGAACTTTGAACACTGTGATCAATATATTAAAGAATGAGGAGCCTTTGAAGCAGAGCTGCTCTAATTAATCTACTTTATTCTGCATCTTGCTTGTCTCAGAAAAATATTCTTTCACTTCCAGTCTCTTCCCAATATTGATAACTGATCCTGCCCCAGCCTGGAGGGACTGGATGAGCAACTCTCCTAGATGATACTCAACTCTCCTCTTCTTAGGTGCCCTAATGAATGACTTAACCTTTGAGCAGCAACCTGCAAACAAAACCAAAACATATTTATCTCATTTGCAAATGCATCCTGATTTATAGGCATAAACAATCCTTAGATTTGTCTGCTCTCTTTAAAGCACCTACTGATGTTGTACCAGCCAGGCCCTGATCTACTACAAGGCTCCAGACTGGGAATCCATTGCAACACCACCACTAAATATATGCTAGTAGCAGATGTGCTCAGTGGCTTGGGAAAAATAGATGTTACATTTAATTACATGACATAGTAAAACAAAGCAGAAACAAAATCACTTGTGCAGTTAAAGAAGGGGCAGGAAACTTAGATTATTAGRTTAATTTATTAATTATTATATGTTTATCTATTAATTATTAGATTTAAGAACATAAAACTAAGCAAGTATTTTGCTCAGATGAGACGATTTGCTGAATTCAAGTCACTGCTAAACCTGAACAGTCTGTCTGGATCCCACACTTTTTTGGTACTTAGAATAAAGTGTAGAACATTAGGGTCAGAGTATCTGAGGTCAGATTCAAATACCTCCAGAGAGGAGTATAAATAAATGGTTCAAACTTGCAACCATCTGTGGTGAGGGTTATCATCCCTTGACTCTAAAGAGAGAGCAATTACCAGTAGGCCTCAGCAATTATGAAATGCAGGATGATGTTACTTTACCACTGCAGGCTTCAGATACCATTACATATACCTACATGACACTACAATTATGGGATCCCCAAATTGTGTCTTCTGCTGCACTGGCAGCCCTCAAACTCTTCTTGTGCAGCCTGAAAAAAGTTGTCAATGCATGAGGGATGACAGGAAGGGAGCACACACAGCCCCATAATCAGCACTTTCCCAGAGAAAGCTTGTATCCCCCCTTCTCTTCCCACTCTGTGTAGGGGCTGGGCACGCCAGCAATGCACAGGTCACAGTTGAGAGGACAAGAAATGGTGGCCTGTCAACAAATAATGGGTTGTCACTGCTTTCTGTGTACAAAGCCCAAGGGATGCTTCTCCAGGGCGCCAGTTGAGGCAGGGCACTGCAGTGTGGAGTAGGTGAAATGGGCACATCAGCACTTCTGCCTCACCATCAGCACAGATGACAGAGGGTTTGTCCTGGTTAAAACTCCACAGGGACATATTGTGCTTAGCATGGGCCCTATAAATGAAACAGTCTTCCCCATCCATTACCTCACTGTTTTCCCCAACTTTCCCTGATTTTCCCCAGCCTGCACATTTGAGAGCTGTGCAACTGGATACAAAGCTAAGGGGGTAAAAATCATTATTGGATACCACTTTGAGCTCAGAGCATGACCGGTTTTGTCCTTCTTGATAAGACTGAGTGATTTGAGAGAAAACCAGAGTGTGATTATGCCATTATTTGAAAGACTGTAGTGCAGCCTCACAAATGCAAAGGGCATATCTTGGATTGTATGGGCAAATTTACCTTTGGCACTACATACAAGTGCTTTACCTTGCAGATCTACCATTAATTCAGTGATGAAATCCTATTTAACATGAAAAATTATTGGTACCTGAGGACAGATAGATCAGCAAGTATTACTGAGAAAAAGTAAATAAAAAGAGCTATTAGTAAGAATAATACTCTTAGGCCCAATGTCCTTCACATGTCTGGGGTTTAGGGAATCATTGCATTTACTGTACTTGCAGGATTTTGCTAATAATTGACAACAGCCAATACAATAAAAAAAATAATCTGTAAGATTTATGGGGAGTGTAAGTCTTAAAACTGAACAGAAGTCATSTTCAACTGAAGAAAAATTCCCAGGACAACCGAGTAAGCTATAGTWAGAGTGGAATTTCAACTCGCTCTCATTGTAATTTGCAAACATAAACTGAAGTGGCTACTGTATATTCTATGGTAATAATTTACTTTTAGAGATACCTAGCACWAAGCAATTGGCCAGGAGCACGGTAATGTATTGATGATGAATTATCTTTGAGCAGCACTTTGCATCTAAATRATGCCAGTGTACTTTTTAGATTAAGTACCTGGCTGTTGTAACTCCAGCACAGCTGGGGTGATTTCAGAGAATCCACACTTGCACACTTGAGTGAAGGATGCAATGATGTTTTTCTTTTTATGCACATTGACATTCAGCCATTGGTGAACAGCTGTCTATTAGCTAACAACAYTGCTTCATGTGACCTCAGATAATAGTGGTATGAATGAAACCTGGAGGGAAATGAGACAGACCTACATCATAAACTGAGAGGTTTGCATCTGAATAAATCTGCCAGGGACCAATTAGCAGCACTATTATTGATTCACATGCTGGAACACATAAGACAATTATTCAGCTCTTGATTTTTCCCCTATAAATCTGTCTAAGAACAGACATTTTTGTATACAGACTTGTTTTGATACCTAATCATTACCATTCCCATCACCAAACGCTTCATGGTGGCAGTGAGATCCYCCCATGTAGCTTCTTAGCACATCAAAGTCCTTATATTCCTTTCACATGTAGCAAAAATCCCACAAGAAATCAGGTAAAAATAAAAATAAAAGTGACTCAGAACCTTGTGATTAACCTTCAAGCAATTTATCTTGGATTGATCAGCTAGCTCAAGTCAAATATTAATTACTCACATCTGTTCCTGAGGTAGGTGGGCCTGCCAGAGCCCTCCAACACTTGGATCCAGAAGGCAATTTTCCCATGTTCATGGGTGCTTGGCTCCAGTGTTTTGGCTGGGGTTTTGCCAGYTCTCCTTTCTCTGACAGAATGCTGTGCTATTATAAATAAAAAACTCCATCTGCTGTATGGGAAAGCGAATTGCAGCCAATGTCCATGTATTTCTCCTGCCTGTGCTCAGAGAGGGGACTGCCATTCAGGCAGTACTGTCACAGGGTTGTAGAGATCCAGACAGGCTATTTGCATCTCTTAGACTCCTTTCCACTAATATGTAGTAACAACAGAATTAAAATAGTGGGTTCTGGCATGGGCTCCATGAAGGTAGAGTTGCTTCCACACAAGTAACCCATTCGGATCACCCCAGAGCTCTGTGTGGCCAAGCACAGGAGGGGAGGGACTCCTATAGATCTCAGGAAGCTCTGGATCAGGTCTGAGTGCTCTGCACCACTTTTCCATGACTCCCATTTTTCCACAGTGCTTGGCACAGCTCCAGAGCTCCCACAGMTCCACCTGTGGGCTCTCAGCCTGCCACAGGCTCCTGCAAAGCCTCAAGCAGAGGAAGGGCAATCCCTGCAGGAAGGCACAGGGCTCCTGAGCAGTGGCTGGAAGAGACAGACCACTGCAGAAAGTCATTAGGGTGTTAACWGAGGAGACTGCAAAAGCTTAGAGATTTGCACTTCAAACAGCCAGTTCCCTGGTGCAACACGCTTCTTACCCCCAGGCASTGCCTCATAGCAACTCCTCATTAATTTCTTTAAATATTTTTCCTTTAATGGACTCCCAGCCTCTCCAGCTTCTCCCACTTGCATACACCTACCCAGAGCCCTTCCTKCAGAGGCAGGTGTGATGGTGCTGTGAGCTGGCAAGGCAAGTGGCAAGGAGCAGGGTGCTGTGACCACATACAGCAGAGCAGGACAGCCTGTTCCTTGCCCCAGGCTGCCAGTGTTGTCTGGCACAGGGAGCCAAGAAACCAGAAGGAGATGATACATTAGGAGTACTTGGGATGTCAACAGCATGCTGGGACCCCAGGAACAAAACCCTGATCTTGCAGGCATCATATTCCCTCAATAAATCTGTTGATAAAAAGGAACAAACACTTCAAAGTTTGGTACAGAACTGCAGAAAGACACCACAGTAGCAATTCCAGACAAAATGAAAGAAATCTGTAACTCTAGTCAAGATCAACTGAGAAAGAGACCTTAACACATGATTAAAAGGAAACCTGATGCTCACATCTTAYTCTTTTTCTCTGGGGTTTCAGAGACCTACCCGACATTTGGAACATGAAAAACTTAAGAGATTTCAGAAATAGCAAAATACAATCAATGAACTTTATCCAGTTGTCAAAATGTCAAATTTGTTTTTTAATGAATTACTGATACTTTAGCATTTGCCTTGACCTTCCAGGATTTAATAACTACTTCTGATACTTTTCTTCTGGTATGTATTGAGGAGCGGATCAGGATAACTGTATTTGCATCACCAGGTTTGGAATGTTGTGATCCCAAATTAAAAACATAGGTWATTGTACTGAGTTCTTAAAGGCTGTTCTCATATTTTACATATGTCTGAATGCTCTCATTTGATGTCAGTGTACACAGCCYGTAATCTGATCAAAGTCACAGTAAAGGGWCACAGTGTGACACCTTTRGAGCCATCATGRTAACCCACTGGGCTGCTGTGAGCTCCCTGCTTTCAGAARTCTACCCAAATATCTAGCTACAAGACTGTGAGACACACTCATCAAGCACTTCTTATTTTTTGCAATTTGGGGCAATAGTTTGCTCAAATGCCATTCAAGCTGAATGGCTTTTTGTTGGTCACTGTTCCAGAATTCATTGTCAGGAGGCAGCACTTGAGAATTCAGAGTTTCCAAAGATTTATAAAGAAACCTAGAAAAAAAGCCCACAGAACTAACTAATAAAAGCATTTAAAATAGATTCCAGAAAAAAAAATACTGCCCTGCTACAATAGTAGTGTCTCCAAACTATTTTTATACATAGGATCCATCCTTGCCAATTAGACTGTGTTAAATAATCTRAAGAAGAAAATTGTTTTGTGATCATTTAAGATTAATATATTATGCTCTCATGTCAAGCTGTCAGAKAAAGTGCTAAAGTAGAAATAAAACAAGTACCAGATTTCCTTTTTTGTCTGGCTTTAAGAAAAATATACTGAGTGCCCTACATAAATGCTCATTATGTTACTTTTCTTAAAATAAGACTAGCGAGAAAATAGTGTAGGCATAAAAAATTCCTCTTCTATCTTAGATTAGCTGGCAGGTCTTGAGAGAGAGACTAAAGGTATTCTTTTTATCTGATGGAATAAAATTTTTCTTCCTGGACTGAGCCATGACAGCTTTATTAATTAGTGGGGGAGGTTTTTTTGTTTGTTTCTTTGTTTGTTTTTTTTCTGTAGAAAAATGCTGGTGGGTCAAGGAAGCAGACTGTTTTGGTAGGACATTATTAACCTTGACTTTAGAAGCTGCAGTTTGCTGCTCCCTGCAGGCTGGGAAAATCACTGAAATCCACACTTGCATGGAAATAAATTCCCTGAAGGAGCTGGGACATTATGTCTCATGCCACTGCTCACAATCCGGAAAATAAGGGTCAAGTATTCTGTCACTTTAAAAGAGACATGAAAGAATAACAGTGTTTGACTTTACAGGTAGTCTGGGTACAGATAGCCAGTAGTGAATTATAAAAAGGCATTTATCTCTGAATTTTATCTCTTCAGCCAATCAAAAGTGTCACCTGTAATAAGTAGAATATTTACCACCTTGTACTGAAAATTTTTCTAGCACATGCATAGTGAGACATAAGGAGACAGAAACCTGTGCTTGGAGGGTTAACTTCTCTAGGATGAATGGGGGTTGGTGCCTTTGTGATCTACAGGRTTCAGAATCACAGACCACCTTTCTGTTTGGGGTTTGCACAATGTCTTGGATTGCAATGCAAGACACAACCAAAAGTATGTATTCTATTTGCCATCTGTTGAAACAGGTTGGGGAGGTGTTTTTCTTTATCTCTTTTAACTCAGGGAGGAAGGGGATGTAATGGGCCAGCTGTTAAAACCAGGTGGAGCAGTAATCTTTATCTCTTCCGCAACCCATCCTTTCTCCAGGGGAATATCTGCTGTTAATAGGACCATTAAAGCTCACCCCATGACTGATAAAATTACATCATCCCATTGTGAGATGCTCCACCCAGTGGGCGGAGCCAAGCATTCCCACCTGGATAAAAAACCTGAGAGTAAGACCACCAGGACAGCCTGTTTCTGCTGGATTCCCAGAGGAAGACCATACTCATCTCATCACCACTGAACCCTCTGAAGGAAACTATACCCTTCTACAAGATCATCTCTGCTCCAACAGAACCACATCAGTCACTCCAGGAGGCCTTAACTGGACTGCTATCAACACCCAAACTAACAGGGTGCCAGGTCGTATTCTGACTCTGTCAGTGTCCTTTTTTGTATTACTACATTTTTATTTTTAATATTCCTAGTAAAGAACTGTCATTTCTATTCCCATATTTTTGCCTGAAAAACCCTTAATTTCAAGTTTATAATAATTTGGGGGGAGGGGGCTTACATTCTCCATTCCAAAGGAGGCTCCAGCTTTCCCTGGCAGATACCTGTCTTTCCAAACCAAGACACACAGTCATCAGTGCAAAAAGGATCCTGATCGGTGACAGGTGCTCACAGGCTTTGCAGTGCCACAAACACTGACAAAGAACAGGCTCAGAAACAATTTGAACAACACTAATCTTCTGCAGGTTCAGCGAGATCAGAGATTTAGGGATGTGCACATAATATATTGCAGGGTTTCAATTTCTTTTCAAATTGTGAGGCTAGGGAATGTCATAGCCTGAGCCTTTAAAGGTATGATCAAAATAAGCAAACACAGAGCAGAGGAATGCAGCACATTTGTCAACTGGGGTATCATGATGTCTCCAGGAAGACACTTCTGTCARTTGTGGTAGCTTCCTGAACACTGGTAGTGTTGTTTAATTAGAAATATCACCAGCTATAGAAGAAAAAAAATATTTAAAAGTGGAACCAAAAACTATTAMCTGAAGTTTTRGAAATKAATGCCATCTACAAGCCAAGCAACACAGATTTGTCCATTGCCCACCAAAGCTGATTCACAAATCAAGGCATCAACATTTATGTAATATTTTGGCATGTGTCGCTTTTAACTTCTGAGTTCAGAAACTGTGGAGAGAGTTTTCTTTGGCAAGGCAAATCAATGTCTACTTCCAGCTACAGCCTGTCTTAGTCCTTGATAATAAACCTTTAGCACCTTCTTACATTGGATTCTGTGCTAGTGATGAGGGATATCCCACCRTGTGTGGTTCTCACTACCAACACCTTCCCACCAAGAGCAAGACCACGGCAGATTCTCCCAACAGTTATTCCTTGCACCGCCTTCATGTCTGTTTCAATAGCTTTTGATCAAAACAGCCTGGAAATTCTGGACACAGTGCAATGTACACATTGACACTCAACATTGACACTCTGTCAATGTACACAGAGCTTGAACAGTAACCATGGCATTGCTCTGCCACCACTGTGCTTTTAAGCATCCAGCCTGGGCAAAACACATGTGAAATTTCCAGATGTCCAACATGTGATGAGCTTCTTGACAAAAAAACTGCCAAATTGACATCCTGCTCGTGATTTAATTTGGCACTTGCATGCTGAACTGAAATAGCATCGCTTATGAGGAAAACTAGATCAAGACTAATGTCTCAAATTTCCTATTTAGGAAAACCTTCCAAAATTTTTTAGATGATAGGTTGAAAATTTCCTTCTTTTTCCCATGTGAGGAGAGGCTGAAAGCATAAAGCATTGTATCTCAGACATTATGTGCACTGTTAAGGTCTCTGAGACAATGGATGATCCTAAACTGCTCAAGTAGGATTCATCACAACCAAGACCTGTGTATTCCAGAATATTTTATGGCAGCCACAGTCAGTCATCAACAAATGCCTGAAATATAAAAAATACAGTGCTATTCTGGACACAAAGTATAAATGGTGGGTCATGGAAATTGGTATCTCTTGTAGATGTTGATGGAAGTATTTTAAATTTATTCTAGGGTTATAGCAGTTGGTCTTGGAAATATAATTCTCTCTGGACTCTCATATTTAGCATATCAGGAAATTACTTTGTTTCTCAGACCCAGAAAAAGTTGTGGTTACCCATTATAAATCAGATTATTTTCTGCAAGAGGATTTAATAGACAACTGAATGGTCAGGAACATGACTAGGCTAAAGGTATTCTGATGGATGACACTTCATATGTGATTCTTGCTAAAACTAAAAATTGACACAGAGAGAGAATATATGGATTCTCCTGACACCCTATTTCATCCTTCATTGCTGAAAATAACTCTATGTTTTCAGTCAAAATTAGTGAAGAAGGCTAAAGAATGAGGAARCTAAGTAATATATCTAAGGATTAGGGGCTCTGTTGCTGCAAATACTTCAACTGGTAATTAGTTTTCTTCTAATAGTTTCATTACCATTGGTCGTACTAATTATTTGCATGACTGGAAACATAAGTCAAGTTCCAGTCTATTGGTAAGGTGACCCTGAAGGAGCAGACTCACCAAATAGGGATGGGGACCAAGACGGAATTTGGTTAATGTGATTTGAATCTTCATWATATAATTAAATAAAATGAATCATGAATATATCTTCATTATATAGTTCACATTAAAATGTGAAACTACAGCCAATAAATGTAGTGAATTTGAAAATTTATGTCTGACCAAGCCTGACTGTAGTGTAAGGCTAAGTCCATGTCTCCCTAATGTTTTCTCCACCACATCTCAAGTTCACAGGTATCCCTTTTTACTTTTTTAAAGAACCAACACATCATAATCTTGGCGAACTTCATAATAACATATAGAGTTACAACCACCWGTTCATTGACCCAGAACTGCAGCTTGGGAACAGAATATACACTTTTTGTGAGGGAAGTTAAACGGAAATGGACTAAATTTAAAAAAATAAAAAAAACCCCACGGACAGTACTTTTTCACTTTTGCTGTTTCAGTTGTRTCATCTACATAAAATATTTGCAAATGGTAAGAGAATGGTGGCATCTGGCTGTGAAATAAAGAGTGTTTTTAATAGATCTCAGAAACATACCTGTTGCAAAGCAAGACCCTCAACTCTCTTATCCAACACCAAATAATTAGCCTCAGTAGTGATAAACTGCATCCAAACGAATAAGCTTTTGATAGGAAACAATCAAATTTCAGTTAAAATCTGATCATAGCAAAATTGTCATAATCATGGAAAGGAATGGCTTGACAGCTGATGAATCCCTTAAAAACAAGGATTCCTTGGTATTATCTATTTTAGTATAGATATTAAAAACCATAAAACCCCCACATGTTACTYATACTAAGCAGTGTTGATTACTTGCAGTTTTCATTTGATTAAAATATAATAAAACTGAAATTTAAATTTATGGAGAGTTAAAACTCTATTCCATGGTGGTTGKTTTTGTTTTGTTTTTTAATATTGCAATCTGGTTTTGTACTTCAAATTTATATTTAAATTTATGCTAGACAATAAATGACAGTCTAGGAAAAACTGAAAGTCAATAGTTTTTCTGTTTTGTTTTACATKAAACACTTGTCTTTTTAATATTTTCCCCATTGTGCAATATATTTCTYCTCTTGCCYTAATCATAGGTRGTTAATGAGGGGACCGGGACCTTTTCTAYGCAGGCAACCAGTGGAGGTCTCATCATTTTGCAATATGTAGCAGCTATTATTGTTTTTAGTGGGTAAGAGTTAGGGTTAAGCACTTTCGCAGCTCTGGTCACTTCTTTTTGTTACTTAATTGCCAAAATAATTCTTTGTAAAGGCCTGCATTTCTCAGGCTGAGTGGAAAAGGAGATATTGATGAAAAGTAAGGATTATTGATGGGATGCATGGAGATAATTGAAATGGAAATGCCTTCTAATTAAATATCTGGTTTAGGATTTAAAAATGCACATTGTCTTAGATAGGCCATTGATCTGAGACTATTGCTCCTGCAGAGCACTGTGTTCTTGGGACAGAAAAGAAATCATTTAATCAATAAGGATTTCAAATTGCTARGCTATAAGGAATCCATTCCTCATTCTCCTCCTGCCTTCTTCAGTGCCCWCCTTCAACCACTCACACACCCCTGCTTAAAAGCTCCACACATTAACAAATGAGATTAAGAGATCAAAATCCCCTAAACATTTTCAAAAACCATAGGAAAAAAAATCCCAGAGATATTTCGTACATTGTCTTAAAGGGATGAGGTTACCCTTGTTGACCTCTTTCCCTCCTCACCTATAGAAGACATCCTATTGCATTGTAAAAAACCCCGAGGCTCTTGGCCATGGCTGCCAGATTCTGGGCTTGGGGTCTGCCTTTTATACARGGTGAAGGAGGGCACAACAGACAGGAAGGAAAACAGACATAATTTCCCTAGGAAAGTTGCCTTGCTTCTCTTGAACTGATCCACTAACTGACAYAATTCTACAGGATGTTTTGATTTCTGTCATACTGACATTTCTTGACAGAAATAAAAGTTAAAAAAAAAAGAGAAACAAGAAATTTTGTCTGATAACTTCCATGTGACTGTATTCCAGATCTCATACATTAGCATGTTTCCTTGTTAAATCCAAAGAGTTAAAGGGAAGAGATCTAAACATCACAGTGATCAATAGTTCATGTTTGGCTGATGTTAAAATAGGTTCCAGAGATCTCTTGAAAGTTTTTCTCAAAGTATACAATGACTTGCTATAAATATTTTCACTGACATAAGGCAGTGTTGCTCCACTGTGGGAACTCAAAGTAAGCCCTCTGTGTTTAGCAAGCTCACCCTCCAACCACAAGCACCAGGGCAATTGCCACATCACCCACTTCTCTGCATGGCCTCTTTCTGTGGAAGCACAAGCCCTCACCTCCAAGCACAGGTTACCTACACATGCCATTTATCTGGAGTTGAGMAGATGAAAAAAGGTTTTATCCAGGATCTGCCATGTTCACTGAATAATTCAACAAACTGTTTTTTCTTAAGACCGCTGCCTGGAGGTACATGTACTCTGAGTTTGAGCACAGCACTGTTTATTTGGGTTCATTAAGTTCCTACTGTTCAGCTGAATTTGTCACAGGGTTTTGGGGTTTTCTTTATTTGTTTGGTTTTCTGTCTGTTTTATTTTGTTGGTTTGGGTTTGTTTGATTTTGGTTTGTATTTTGTTTTATTTGGGGGGCTTTTTTGAGCATAAGCAGCATGACGAACATTTTTTCCCCAATTAATATAAAGAAAGTCTCAAATGTTTAAATACTGGTCTGGTCCTTCAAGACTGCTTTGAGGAAATAAGCTGTTATTTGATTTCCTGGTGGGATTAGTTCTTGCTAAATACATTTTTAATGTACTTCTGGTATCTAATGAATTATGTASCATGCCCCTTTTTCTTCTGTCAAATGAAGTTTGGAAGAAATCAGGTCAAGTCCAATGGCAAAAAAATTATATAGTATTYTGAAATAACCCCTAGTTGKAGTGAAAGAATCATTGKGGTAGAAATTAATTCCAGAYGGAAAAAAGAAAAATATTACAAACCAAAGCCAGGCCTCCCTACTTTTGTGGCCTCCTCTTCCCCAAAATTTCTTGCCATAGGGCAGAGACCAGGCACAATTTTTACAGGCCTTTAAGGAAACCCAGTTTGAAGTTATTGAAGAAAATTGTTTGTCCATCAGTGTGCAGCAGGCCTGTGGTGGCACCCCTAAAGGGGAGAGGTTTCTATGGATATACATATAGCCTGGACTTTGAAGGGAATAATTGCCAGTTATTAAATAGAATAATCCTGGAATTCTCAGGAAATACCCTGAGCTCAAAAAGCTCTGATGCAGGAAGATCAGTAGGTAAAAAGTCATATGAGCTTGTCCTGTTCCAYCTCCTTCCTGGGTACCCACTGTCATCACTGTTACGATTATTGTGTCCCCTTCATTATTAAAGGGTAAAATCCTAGAACAACAGAAAAATTGCCAAAGTTACTTTAGTTGTTTGGTCATATGCTTTTCTGATTTAATCTCAGCCAGCAAAAAAGTACCACACAGCTGTTCCCCCACTGCCTCCCATCTCTGATGCCAGTGGGGTGCA
>CADDXX010000172.1:1504125-1537615 GCA_902810485.1 Alauda arvensis | reverse complement strand
GTCCAAATTCAAAACCAGTTCTTCTTTTTAAGAAAGGGTTGACAGTTATTTCCATGGAATACCACTGCTAATGCAGCAAGGGCATATGTTCTTCAGCATGAGGGGTGGGGATGACTCCTAACATTTCCCTCCCCTTGGGTTTCCATCCTTTATGCTGACACATTGATTCCAGGATGACTGATGGAATCTCTGGATAGGACTGAAATTAAACATGTGTATTCAGTAGAGCTCTTCAACTCATGTCAAATTTTCTGAAGTTTCTCTGTTTTTATTTTTTTTCCCTAGTCTGCAGCATTTTGGTTATTGTCATTAAAAATTTAGCAGGTGCATRATTTCTAATTAAACTTTGACCACTACCTCATTTTTTCAACTTTTAAAAAAATTGCACATTTGTAATTTTCCTGACAAGATCACATAAATAATTTTGAATTGCCTTGAGCTAATGCCATTCTCAAAGCCCTGCACACCTACRTGCTCTATTTTGATTGGGATAACTGACTTTTCCAGATCAGACTTAGAAGATTATTTGTCATGTGGATTTTACACTTAATTAAATATCAGTTACCTTGCTTTTTGACTGAAGCAATTTGAACTCAAATATTCCCTTGGGGATTCTGAAGCAGAAGGTTGTAMTTCTACCTCCCACTTCCAATATGTTGATTCATTTTCCAAAATTTCAGTTCCTGAGGTAGCCATTGTCACATAAACCTTAAAARAAGAAAGGTTCTTTCAAACAAAGGGCTTTTACTTTTAATTCCCCCACAAAACAATATTGTTTTTCAATTTTATTTCTCTTTCTCCTGAAAAGTTGTCATTAATCACTACCAAGAAATGCTTCAGTTAATCAAAACATACTTTGACATAACATCTGAAAGTTACCTGTTAATGAACAATCTCCTACAGTTATTCTGCTCTTCTTCAATACATTCAAATTCCCTCTGTGTGACTCAGAACTGGAACATGAACTTGGCTTATCCACCTCTCACAAAAGTAATTTTGTCAGCAGTTTCAGCTGTCTGAAACAGGTTTCTCTTAATTTCTTCTTTTGGAGCTCTTCCCTTGGATACACTTCATTAAATATTTATTGCCCCCARAGGGAAAAAAAATGGGGAGAGGGTGACTTCTGCTGGGTGGAAATGGGAAAGCTATGTTGCAATCCCAGCTCTGAAAAAGTATGTAATTACACATACAAAGCAGAGCAGAGGGGGCTTTTCAGAGGAAAAAAAASCCTTCTGGGACACACATAGGTGCAACAATTTAACTTTTCACCAGTTTGTCTCTCACTGGAAATGTTTTCAACAGTGAAAGATTGGAAGGTAGAGATGTAGCATTAACAACGCGTCTCCCTGGGCATTTTCTGCAGGACTAAGCATATCCTGAGACTCTTTGTCTTGAGACAGCCTTGCACACAAGGTGTGGGCTAAGCCACAAGTTAGCAAAACTGGAGTAGGTTTTTTTTGCATGTACACAGTGTGTGAGCAGCCCAGTCAAGGTCCTAAGCACAAATGACTTTATCACCCTGTGTGAACAGCAGCCCTTCACCTCCACTGARTAAAGGACACTGCCRGCACACTGTGAGTGTGGAAATTGGACAGGGAATTTCATGTGTGACAAATGAGATGGGGTGTCCTCACCAGCACTRCAGGCAAAGTCATGCATGTTTATCACATCTGACCTTAGTCTCTTCGAAGGGGCAATGAGAATTGCAAGACATCTGGACAACAGATGTGAAATGCAATCCACCCTCATCTACTGCCTTTGTACCCTTATATTGTGAGCAGAGCTCAGGGGCATGCATCATCGTTGTAAATGACTACACAAAGTGAAGGATAACTGGGACTCTGGCAATACACCTCCAGATGGGCAAGGAGATGCACAGCATCAGAATAATCAGGCAAACAAGAGGAGGAAGGAGCGGGTCTCATAATTAATATATGAGAAGGAAACAATTGTTACTGTAATARGAAGTAAATTGAGTGCCTTTGGAGGAACCTTGCTGAAGTGACCACTGCCCATGCTGTTTATATGCCTGTGTGTTTCTTGGCTTCTGGCTTCCCCTGGTGGCTTAGGTGCAAAACTCTGATGACCAGAGATTGTTTTTAGATGCTTGGAAATTTATGCAGTGGTATGACTGGCAGGAAGAACTCTTGCCTCTCACTTGGGGCTGGCTGGGAGCAATGACAAATTCATTGTCATTGTGCTGCCTTAGCAAGCTAAAAYGAGCACAGAGCTAAAATTAGGATAATAAAAAGGGCATTTCTAACACTGGGTTGGAAATCCCAGTCCTTTGTTTCTTTTTTAGGTAGRCACACAGGCCCCAGTAAGAGAACAATACCTCATTTTTCTGCCTGCTATCTAACCATGTATAGAGAGTTCTGCTTCAAAGAGATAACAATAGAAAAACAAGATAAATCATGGATAACAGAAAATGCACCAATGAATTCCAGCTGACTCAAATTTTCCATAGAACACTTTTCACACTGGAAAGTATATAGAAAGGCTGATTTTGAACAGTTTGGAGTTTATCAGATTGGCTTGACCTCCCTAGAACTGAAATACAACTTCAAAACATGCTAAAATTTGTCAGTGTGTCATTTTACATTTTTCCCATTGTTTTTCATTATGAAATACTTTGTTTATATATTTTTTATTAGATATCAAGTTAATTTCAGGGAACACAAGCCTCTTTTATCACTGTCCTCCTGGAATTACCTGAAAATCCTTTTTCAGACAGAAACTGAGTTTTGTTTTGTCTTTGTTCAGAACACTTGGAAAGCTGTGGTTTCTTTTTTCCTTTTTTTTTTTTTTTAAATAAATTAATCTGTGAAACTGGAAAGTCAGTTGATTACAGAGCTACAAACCAAGATGACCATACTTCTTCACCCCATGAAACACCAGCAGCAGTGTTGCTTGCTTAGCAGGTATCACAGAAGAAATTAGCTTTCAAGAAATCCTAGAAGAAAAGTGATATAGTGACTACTAGAATTTTGGCATGGGAAACCATGAGAGAACTGAATGGGGATTTAAGGGCCAGCAGGTTCTTCATGAAAACAGAGAAAAGGGGGAATTTATGGGATATAAATGGATTATTGGAGGCTGTCTCAATGTAGTATCTCTGCTATCTGTTCCTTAATATCTYGTGTTTTCATTGATACCTGTCATTCTGGGGAAGACAAGACCTTGAAAGGACTTGAAGTCAACAAGTCCATAGACACTTTTAAAGAAGAGGAAATACACATTTGTTATAACAATTTGATGTATGCATTGAGCATTGTAACTGTTCAAGCTACCTTGCCCTATCTTCCATTCTGTCCTCTAGTGAGGGTCTTCTGGGGAGGGTCTTTCACAAAATTCTGGAAAGCAAAGTAAAAATGTAATGAGTTGTAATGTCATGTTTTATTGACTTCCTTATGCCAACAGATTCAGCTGAATTCTCGCATAGACGATATTTGGGGATAAAGGTCAAAAGTTTTATATGACATTGCCTGTCATGAAAGTTTTAGAAATGCAGGGGGAAATTCCCTATTTTTTATTATATGTGCTGCACTTTTCTACAAGCTATTGAAAAGCATTCAAAGAGTCTCATTTTTCATTTAAAGGTCACATCTCTTCTTACTGCTGATGCTATGTGTAATAGTAGATCAGGCTCTACTCTCACTTAGATTGAGTAGATAGCATAGGCTATCAGTGAGTAGATAGCAGATTACCTGCATTCATTGTGCTTATATCAGTAAAAGGAGTTTGCATTTAGCACCTCAGCCAAAGGATAAAGATCAAATGTATCTGTTGAGCTTAGTGAGTTATTGATCAGCAGATTTAATTCAACATGTTAAGAAAAACAAGTTGTACAAGAAAGGCAGATAATATCCTGTCTACTACTACACTAAATGTTTTAGGAGGTGAAAAGATAAASAATTCACCTCCCTCCACCCAAAAAGCACAAAAAGCCCTCCAACAAGCCATTACAGGAAAAAGGTTTCAACTTMTAGGCAATTGAGCTTTTGTTCACCAAGTAAATTTCCTCACATTATTAYCATTCAATAAGCCACCTTTTCTGACTTTCTGCCTCTAGCAGGTACCAATATGGAACAGGAAAAAATGATACAAAAAGCTTGTACAGCTATTCTCTCATGCTGTGCTATGAAAGATGTAGAAATCCTTCCTGACACAGGTTTTTTTCACTTGCATCCAAAAACATGCAGCATATTTTCATTTGAAAATATGAGGAGCTAATAATGGACAAAAAACCATGTGAGAGTGAATAGATGGCAACTCTGCTTCAAAGTCAAGAAAGGCTGATTAAAATTCTCTGTGCAGCTTTTCTGAAGCCTCTTTCTGTGCACTTCTTATGACATGTCTCTCATTACATGCTCACATACATCTCTTTTCACAGGCACGAGTGCACTCTGTGCCTTGGATGAACAGTGATCAGTGACAGAGGAATTACTTCATGTTTTCTGCATTGCTCAGCATGCATAGCACATTTACAGCATCACACCAAGGCAGAGAGCATCACTTCACTGCTCATTTAGTCTGCCCTCCTGTGCATCAGATTTCTTATCCTATCCATYCCTGGCCCCACCTTTTAATCTTCCCATCTTAGTCTCAATTTTCCCAGTCCAGCTCAGACTTATCTTGACTCCTGTACTTTCATTTCAGGCTGAGTGACATTGCAGTTGCTTCAAGCAGATGCAGTCTTTGTTRAGGTTAGAAGCATTAAGAATGAAGACTGGACTGAAACCTGAGCAAACACTTGGGCTGAGCTCCAGACACCAGTGTTCAAGGTTGGTGCCTGTGGGCTGCCTCTCCATTTCCAGTACCAACTACTTGCAGCCTCCCTCTTCACGTCTATTTTGTCTTTCAATAATCAAGCCAGTTTTTGACTACTCTGCATGCAAACTGGGATAGATGTCATCGTGAAGGGGTCCCGAGACGTTATTTTCTAGACAGCAGCAGAAATGGCAGTAATATTACAATTAATCTCTGTGCCTCCAGAGCAGCTCTGATATGCYTTTATTGCAAGGCTTCCACTTTGCCTCAAGAGCAGAAATGTCAGCCTGTTCAGTCTAGGTAATATTCACACATGCTGGGTCCTGGACASTGGCTTAAAGGCAAAAGGAAAGCTCTTGTGTCACCTTGCTTTGGCATTCTGTGGGRAATCAATACAGAAAGCAGATGCTAACAAAAGTCCATTCATCAGAGAAGAGCTCTATCTCAGGCTGATTCTCAGCCTGCAGCTCTCAGCATTGCCCAGCTAACAAACAYGTACAGGGCTTTCTGCAAAAATGCAGTGCAAACAGGAAAGCTTGAGGCAAAAGAACACATGATAATCAACATCAATGCACTAAATGCTTCTATTCAGGTTGACATAAGCTCATTTTACGTTTGCTTACCCAGGACTTACTGTGTCAAAAGAAATACTGAAAGACAATTTTTTTTCCAGCTTTTTCAAAAATTTCAGTTTCCAGCCTTTATTACTTTGTAATTAGTCATGCATGTTGCTTTAATAAAAGCTATACCCAGGGAGAAAACTCCCTAAATAGTCCCTAATTWAGTCCCTCAAAGGGAATTTGGCAACCACCTCAGATGATTAAAWGGTGATCAAGTAACTGCCTAAAACTGAGAAGCAAGATGCTGCTCTGCAGCCTCCCAGGTTTTCTGGTAAAGAAYTGAGACTTGTGTTGCCCCTATTACCCAGGGAGGAAGCCAATCTGCTGGATGGTGCTGAAAATKAGACTCTTCCCTTATCCTCCTATCTTGCAAACACAATGTATGTTTGGCTCCATGTTTYATTGCTTCCATTCTCATCCTGTAAGGAGCCCTGAGGCCTTATGCCTCTTCCCTGGCATRTGTTACTGCACAGCTGGAGCCAAAGCAGTTCAAGGAGAAGGAACTACCCTGGTGAGTTGCCTAAGCCCATTCTCACCAGAAGACTTACTTGAAAGTAAGTCTTTCATACTTTCTATTTATCAGATTTGGGAGTCAGTTAGCCCTTTCATTTGTAGTATYTGCTTCACTCCAAACTTGGTTTTGTTTGTTTATGGTTTTCTTGTGGTCAGAAAACAATTTTGGCAGGTTTCAGCCAAGCTTTGAGAGAAWTTTTTCAGAAATTATTCTAGCCAGATATACACACAGATATAATAACTTTTACATTCAGCAAGACATTGCATGAGTTGAAGTTATGGGGCTTTCCCATCAATTTTTACTCACACTTTTTTTTTTTTTTCTCCGTCTCAAGTTTGCAAGTTGATATACTGTTAGCTGTATTGAGATTGCTGATGTTTACTCCAATTTATCCTTGACCTGATGGAAGCAGCTGGGCCTCCTGTTTTTCCTCTGTCAAAACCACTAGGACTCCATCCTGGACTTCAGCATGAGTTCCAGATGCAYGGAAAAGGCACTGAGTGAAATCAGAAACTTCATCTGCAACCAGCTGCATGCAGTGTGTGGCAGTGCAACCTCTTCAAGCTGGTGGTGACCATATCCTCCAAGAACAATCCAGTTCAGAAACCATCATGCAAGGCAAAGCAGCTTGAAAACTGTGATCTTCTTTAGGAAGCATTCTGGGAACAATTCAAGTAATTCCATCAGGTTTCACAAGATCAAAACCTCTTCTCCTTGGTGGCAAGGGGAAGTCCTGGAAGAACACTGTCCTAGTGTTTTCTACTGCATTTGTTCCTAAGTGTYAAAGTGTTACTTTCTGTACAGGTATTTGATTATATGAAATGCCTTGATCCACCCATTACTCCCTCTAGTAGTTTCATTGCTAGAATAGAACAATATACACTTATAGTGCTGATTTTTTTTTTTTTTACTAAATTAAAAAAAATAAACAGCATCTTTTAACTGAAAGAGTGGAGGTTTTGATTAAATATTAGGAAAAATTCTTTACTGTGGGAGTGGTGAGACACTGGAGAGGTTTCCCAAAGAAGTTGTGGATGCCCCAAACCTAGGAGTGTTCAAGGCCAGGTTGGATGGGGCTCTGAGTAACCTAGTCTTATGGAAAGTGTCCCTGCCTGTGGAAGGGGAGGTGGAACTGGATGATTTTGAAACTCCATTCCAAGCCAAGCCATTCTATGATTCTATGATTCTATGATTCTATGATTCTATGATTCTATGATTCTATGATTCTATGATTCTATGATTCTATGAATGATTGATTCTATGATTGATTCCATAGTTTAAGAGTTATTTAATAACTGCATGCTGTGAGAGGTTATTTGTGCTGTCAGGCACAAGGTTGTACAGACCAGAAGTATATGTTTATACACATCTACACAGAAAGGAATTCTACTAACAATTAAATGCTCAAATATCTGTTTATGATTCTCTGAGTTCTATTTACTGACAATTATTTTTCAGTCACTAAACATGAGCTCGCTGTTTTCACACTATGAACTCCCTCTGCAGGGAGACAGTGGTTTCACATACAACAGGACAGAGAATGCAAACAGTGAAGAATGAGGGCAACATGAGTTTGCAGCAATCACAAACTCAGTTTCTTTCRTTCCCTTTGCATGAACTTTGTCTATGCAGGTTCTCCCTGTCTCCAAGCAAGGAAAATATTGATCTGAGAATGAATAAAAGAATTATTCACATTTCAATGGACATTGATAAAAAGGATTCACATGCACTTTTTTAATCAGATACCAAGCACCTAAAAACAAAACAAAAAAAAGTTTTCCACACGATTTTGACTGAGTGTTCTGTTTTTTATATTGACAGACTGAGGAAAATCCTTGTTGCCTTGGTTTCTCTGCTGAACACAGGAACTAAGATATTACACTGAAGCCAGTTACAGTATTGTCATTTTCCACAGCTACCAAACATGCCAGACCAYTAGACACAAGTCAGAAACATCTTCTAGATAGCATGTAAGTGAACAGATTAATAGGAAAGGAATCTCAGGTATGTGTGCTAGCTGTGTCAAGAAATCTTACTCTCTTATTCTCAYCTGGGAGGCAAATGATGTTTGCTGGGCTGTCTGTGCCTTGGGCTGTGGGGCAGCCAGCAGGCACAGCTGGAGGGCAGGGGGAGCAGGACTGCYGCAAGAAAGGCAGCAAGAGGGGAAGCCGGGGTCMRGGGCATGGCCAGGGGCTGGCACTGYAGCAGTGACTTCTAWGGGCTTCATGGGAGAAAGGACCTCCAGGGTTTCCAGTCTTGTAAGCCCAAATAAGCCTGAACTTAGTTTAGCTTCGCTCTTTCTTTGGGGGTCAGTGTGAAAAAGAGAAAGCAAAACTGAAGGAAATGGACCCTATTTGCATAAATCTACTGAGGAAGGGGAAATTTATGKTTTTTATTTTTACATTTAGAATGCTTCATCAAGCAAATGGGAGTGCATTTGCTCTAGTTTGGACTGTGTGTCCTAAAATTCAGCCTGTGGAGACTAAGAACTTTTTGGCCAGCTCCTTCATGAAAGAGRTGCTGCAGCTTTACCTCAAAGGTCTGGCTGATGCAGGATTCCTCACAGTTTAAATACTTTGTGCTTGGTACTGTGAAGGAAAGATACTGAGGCAGTGGATGAGTACATTTTTCCTTAGGGATATGGTATACTGTGATTAGAGTGCTTTGTAACTGACGTTAGCTGTATAAGAGCTAGCTTTTCCTCTGTTGCCTGTCTGCTCAATAGAGAAAAACAATTTGCTTGAGAGAACAATTCACTTTCTTTTACAGCCAGATAAATGGAATCTARTGGTTTTAYTCTGCTTCCACTGACTATGATAGAGCCTAATTACTGGGAGTTATAAAGGTAGGTGAAATGAATCCCACATAAGCTGTCTCACCTTGAAAAATGTATATGGCTTTTGCACAGCTCTTGAAAATCTAAGAGGCATCAGGAGGTGCTTGAAATCAGACAGCAGGGTGGATATAGGCATGTTCCTGCATTTTTTAAAAAATCCACTGTCACACTTCCTGGAAAACTGAGTGTAAGGTTCTTGCCTGTTATAAAATGTATATGCTTAATTTCCCCAGTAATATACGAAGCTCTCAGTCCTGTCTCCTGCTATGGCCAAAATGCTTGGCATTAGGATAAAGAAAATAAGTGCCATTTGTCCCTGAAACAGTCTTCCATTCCCACAAAGCAGTGATGGCCCATGGATTAATGCTAGGCAATTGGGAAGATGTGTGAAAAGTACCAAAGAGAAGAACTCCTAACAGCTGCAATCAGTCATGATGCTTTCAAGCAACATAACCAAATAGCAGCTTTCATTCCAGTTCTTCCCATTATAATATCTACCCAGATGCCACTATGCTCCTGTGTGTGCTTTTCTCATCCTTCAGCTCTCCCAGCACAATTTTCATCTGCTATTAGGGGCAGTGCTGGCAGAGCCCTGCCCCAAACAAMTTCACCTTGGCACACAGGACCCCCCTCCTAATGATCTACTTTCCCAGTTGCTTTGGAAAGACAAAAATTAGAGACATGTCTGAGTCATACACACTAAGAATTACAGCAGTTTGGCAGTCTCTAAGTAGAAAATATTTCAACAAGACTGTGCTAAGTCTCAAAAACACATTAAACAGAAATCAGTTTCTGTAACAGCATAGTCCTGCCAGAGTAGGGTTTTGTCTGCATGAGAAACATCAGCRTCTCCTAATATGAATGAGGAAGTTTTAAGTGACATCAAAATCACACTTTCTAAACTCAGAGTGTGCTCTGACTGAAGGTGGCATAAATCTCAAGTAATATCATTGCTATAATTATTCTGGGTTTAAGGCWGTGTAAAAGGAARTAAAGTATATTCTAGCAAGCACTGCTARTCYTCACTTTAACATCAMATTTTAATTTCATGGAGAATTTTAACKAATGCAATTAAAAGGGGAAGATTGAACTAAAACATGGAAACAAGTCACTTTCAAATGAATTTATTTATAATGGCTTCCTCTGAAGCAGCTTGCAARCAACAAAACCACTCATCCAGAATGGGGTTATTTTTCTAACTTAAGCTAATGTTGATTTAAATACTGTTTTAATAACAGTGAAAAAAAAAACTAACACTTGATTGCTTTTTATTGTGATTAATTATTCCAATATTTCTAAATATTTTCTAAATACTTCCTGTGTTAGATTCTATTATCACTTACATTTTGTTTTCTATYACTTTAGTTTCATTAGCCCCAAAGAAATCACTCCAGATATTTGCCAGGATAATTTGGAACATAAGCATTATTTAATTCTAAATAATGATTTAAAAGGGCTTAATACAAATGTTATTCCTACTTCATTTTATTTATTTGGAAAACAGGAAAAGCCTAGTGACTCCAATGAGCTGAACAGCACGCAAAGCATGATTTTAACACTACCAAAGTGCAGGTCTAAATAGATGATTTTAATGTGGTTGAATTACCATCAACCCTGGGATCACATAATTTCATTAYCATCTAAAAAAACAAAAGAAAAACAAGAGTTTAAATAATAAAATRTTATAGACAAGGGCTCAAGAGCAGTATAGTGAGTGCTTTGAGACATGCCTGATTCTGCAGCCTGCCTTCACAGCTTTGAGAYATCAGCTACTGAGCTAGGAGCCTTCTTCATCTCAGCAGAGCTGCTGAGCTGAGCCTCCACAAATAAGAATTGTTTTCTCAGGAGTGAATAAGTCTTTTCTCAGAAGTAAGCCTCTCCAAAATGTCCAGATGGCAACATAACCTAAGTAACATTCTAGAGTGATGCTAAATTTACAATGTGTCCGTGGCAAGGGAAATGCAGAGAGGCATCTGTGTTTCAATGATACTTCACCAATAGTTAGAATAGCAATATTTGCAATATTTTGCAATAGCAAAACAGAAAAAATAATATCTSCTCATGGATATAACTTATGATATCTCTCACCAATAATATACTGCCATCCAGACTTCATTAAATGTATACTCAAAATGCAAGGATGGAGACCCCAGTCCTTTGGATAATCTCTACCAGAATTTGACCAYCCTTATAGCAAAAAAAATGTTTTCTTGTGTGCAGTTGGAATATTGTGTGTTCTAGTTTGTGTCCATTAACTCTTATCCTATCAGCAGGTGTGTCAAGTGAACCACACAATGTACATTTATGGAATATTAGAATATTCAGATCTTCTTTCACAGAATGTTAGAATGCTCAGGCTATACTTCAAAGAATGTTAGAATGTTTTATCTTCTTTTCCTTAAGTTTATTTTCTGATATGACTTCCAGTTATTCAACACAGACTTATTTCTGCAACTGGGTTTCTCCGGCATCTCAGCTGTCCGTTAAATAGAGTTCTTACACACCATTAGCAACAACATACAACAGATATGCTGCATGAGAAAAGAAGTAAATTTATTGAACTGTGGTAACAAAAAAACCCCAAAACAAAACAGTTCACCTCTTCAGTCATTTTGGAGAGTATCTTTAGCTGAAGTCCTACTAACTCACACACTGTGATTCTTGTATTTTTGCCAAACCTTCTGCTGCTAGTGAAGGGTTTTAGAATTCACCACAGTACCCAGCTGTTAATGTACCCATCTTTTTACTGTTTCCAATCCAACTCACCTATGAGATGTTTCACTGGATATTTCCACTAATGGCTTCCATTAGTATTGACTGTTGCCCACATCAAATGTTTAATGTGCATTGTCAGGTTAAATCATGTGTTTGCTTGAACAAGATGCATTATTATCTTTGCTTGTATTGCAGAGACAGCTTAGTARGGTTTCTCAGTTCACAGATTATTGAATCTTTCTTTGATGAACTGTACTGTTTGTAGACTTATAAATACAAGCTTTTAATTATTAAGAAGCTATGAGAATTCTGAATGGTACAAAATAAAGGCTTCTCAGTCAGCACTCTGGAATCTGACTTGCCCCAGCATCTCTTGCCTGTCTGTGGAACAAATCTAAAATACACAACACATGGAAGCATCAGTGATGGTGTAATTCATACATACATACATATATACATACATATATATATATATACACACACACACACACACATATATATATATATATATCCCTGGAGCACCAGCTAAACCAGTTTTGTCTCAGGCAATATAGTGTGACAAATTTACACATGGACACTTGCTTCAAACACTTTCTGGACAAATTCACCTCTGTTGAGCCCCACCACCAGTCTGTTAAAGTGCTTGTTAAGACTGCATGTAGCCCTCTGGTGACTGTGTTGATGGATGATAGCTTTCTGTGGCGGGAAGAGATTGAGGGCCTAGGGCTGATTCTTTCACATGTGTTAGCCTTATTTTTTTGACSATGAAATTTTGTTCATATGCCAGTATCTTAGCAACAGCAGACAGTCTGATCCTACTAAGTTCAGTGTTTCTTCCCTGGGAAATTAATATGATGATGACATCCCAGTTTAACCTTCTATTCACCTTTTGGGGTATGAAATGTCAGTTTATTTAGTGCTGTGCACTACAAAGCAACAGCTCTGGGAGCAATCAGCCCACAAWGGATCTGAATACTGTTGCTGTGATCAGGACAGCAATCATACCAGAAATATATCACCAGATACACAAGTACTTTGGCAGACTGTTATGTTTGCAACCTAAGAGTTTTAATGTCCTGAAATTAGGGACCAACAATAAGAGRGTAACCTGAAACTTCAGGAAATGTCTTAAAATGCAAGAAATGAAAAGTTTCTGGAAATAATGTATTATTTAGACTATAGAGGAAAAGACAAACTCTATGGGAGATTGTATCTGTACAGCAGTAGGACTGCAGCCATGTTTAGCAAGGTACTATTTGAATTCTTTGGAAGACAGCATTCATAYCCATATATCTCCCAATATTCTGTGCTTAAGCAAATATYAGAAACCAAGCATAATCTCCTTTTYCTTCTCTTATGGTGTGGAAAGGCACTGATTAAGTTACATGAAAGAATAACATGACCTATTTTAACTAATTGTTCCTTTAGAATCCTGCTTTAAAAATAGCTTTTTCCCTATCTCTCTGTCATTAGTATCCAAATGTTCAAGGTTATGTTGCAAGGTATGCATTGAGAGCCCAGTTGTGCAGCCCCTATTTAAAAGTTGTAAAGAAGAAAGCTGAACAGGGTCTGTGAGTGGCACTGGTCTAATGTACACAATAGGCAAAAAAAAACCCACCTCAAAACACGTATTGATTCCAGGCTGATAGGTTCTTTTTCAAACATGAATAGGGTGCACAATGCACTCTTAATATCTGAACAGCAGTGTCCATCTGTCTCCCCCTCTTCTTGTTCAGATTTTCCAGCTACATCTAGAGCCTGGACACACATTTTTGGTTGTACTCAGTTCTAGCACACGCTAACACTTTTCTGTGACTTTCAACAATGTCTCTGATGTTAATGCAAGGATCTGGCTGGCTGGAGACCTGCCCAGTATGTGATAACCAACCACAGCAAAATTGAACGGGAATGTGAGCCACATCAGCTTCATGAAGACTGGTCTCTCTCCTTCTGAAACTACAGCACATATTTCTGAAGACTGGTCTCTCTCCTTCTGAAACTACAACACATATTTCATGCTTGCTGGCTAATTTGTTTCAAAACTCAACATTTGCACACTGTGATTGAGGAGCAATAACAAGAGGCCAACTGGCAACATTTTAAAATTGGAATTCTGAATTAAACATGTTCATGGTCATCCTGAGACTACACACTGAAGAAAAGTTTAGCATAAGATGCAAAGTGTTTTAATAGAGGTGCTCACATAAAGATTTTTACTCTCAAAAAAGTGTCTTGTTCATTCACTCACAGAAAAACAGGAAGAAAGAGATGGGATTTGAAAGGAAAATCCTTATTGTATTRGATTCAATGTACTTGAGTCTAAGTGTCTTGGAAGACATTAATTTTATTCCAGAGAAACASTGTTATTAAGAGAAAACTGGCAGAATTTTGTTTGCAATTCTTCTTAGCAGTAAAAGTCAGATTAACATGGGCCAGTTGCAGAAAATAACTAGGGCAATAGCAAAATAAGRAATATATTTTTATGAAGACAAAAATAATTTTAAATGGACTTTTCAAGCTCTTTAATGTTAAAACACATGTATCAATCAACAGTATTTTCTTTAACTAACAAYGGAAAATTGTTTAAGGCATCAAATTTTAGTCTCTTTAAAAAATTACTGTTACTCTTATGGCTCAGGAGAATATTAATAATAGAAATCCATWTTACTGGTCTAGAATATTATGTGAGGGTCATAATTTCATGTAAAGATAAAATGCCAATCTGCAATGTTTAAACAAAATATAGATATTTTGGAACAATTTTATTATTAACATCTAAAGGTATTTGGGAAAAATATCCACTTGACTGATGCAATCGCTACATGATTAACATGAACAGAACATCTCTGCTTAACAGAACATTATATACTAAAATATGCTTTTTCATGAGCATGAGAACATTGCCTCCTGTCCAAGAGCACATTATTTGCTATTTGGGGAATTCTGATTTTGTGGTGCTCCTATCTGTAGCCTACTATTTTCAATATTATGATGGAACAAGGTGTCCACATTCAAAAAAATGACAAAGGAAGGCAGCCCAYAGTTTGATGCTTTCTGAAGCAAAGACAAACAAGAACCCCATTGCTTACATATATTTAACTGACATGAAGATACATGCAGGTAGTACACGGTTTTCTTTTAGAAATGGGGATCAAGATATTGCCTTTACAATACTGAAAGAAACCAAAAGAACAGCATTCTAGTACACATGCACAATTTTATACAAACAGAAGGATGGCATTTTTAACAGAGTGGATGTTACTTCAGAATGTCTCAATAAAATRTTTGTTGACACTTCTAATCACAACTACAGACAAAAGGTTTCCCATAAATACTTGAGAATAGAACACACTGMTACTTTACACTCATAATTCTTCAGCTAACATTCTGCTTTCTTCCCACTGCTCCTTTTCATCTGCCTAGTCTAACAGTTAGAAAAAGCACTAAAAGGACAARAATCCAATTATTGTTTCAGTTATGTCTTCCTGGGTAGTCCTTAAATCTCACTTGTAATGTCCTAATTTTTCTAAATAAAGAAATCCAAAATTATTTAAAAGTCCATCTTTGAAAATTAAGTATTCAAATCAGGACTACATTAGAAAACAGTGAGACATAAACATTTATTATCACTATTGGAAGMAAGGGCAGGCCACTGAGGAAGACTACAAGGATATCATGAAGGACATCCTTGGATATTATGCAGGAAGAAAAWTAGAAAGGACAAAGCCTAACTCTTAAGTCAGTAAAAGATGACAAAAAGCAAAAAAAGTTTTTAAAAATACACTGTCAACAAAAGGAGAGCTAAGGTGTACCTCCATCTTTATTCTGTGTAAGGGGAAACATAGTGGCAAAGGATGAGGAATAGCCAGGGATACTTAATGCCTTCTTTGTCTCAGTCTTTAGTAGTAAAGACTAGTTATCCTCAGGGTATCCAGCCCTCTAAATTAGAAGATGGAGGTGGGGAGCAGAAGGAAGTCCCCATAATCCAAGGGGAAATGGCCAGTGATCTGCTACACCACTTAGACACACAAAAGTCTATGGGGCTGGGTGGGACCCACACAAGGGTACTGAGGGAGCTGGTGGAAGTGCTCCCCAAGTCTCTTTCATTTTTTCAGCAGCCTTGGCTAATGGGGGATGTCCCATGTGACAGGAGGTTAGCAAACAYGACACCCATCCACAAGAATTAAAGAAGGATTATCCAGGAAACTAAAGGCCTTTCAGCCTGAACTGGGTGCCAGGGAAGGTCACAGAGCAGACCATCTCGAGGGCCACCATGCAGCAAGTGCAGGACAACCAGGGAATCAGGCCCAGCCACCAYGGGTTTGTGGAAGGCAGGTCCTGCTTGACCAATCTGATCTTCTGTGACAGGGTGCACTGCTTAGTGGAATAGGGAAAGGCTATGGATGATGTATACCTGGACTTCCTTGAGCCTTTGGCATTGTCTGCCATAGCATTCCCCTGGAGATAATGGCTGCTCATGGCTTGGATGTTAACTGAATAAAATCTGTCTGGATAAAACTGATGAAAAGCTCTCTGGCCTGACTCAGAGAGTGGTGGTGAATGGAGTCAAATCCAGCTGGCAACTGGTCACCACTGGTGTTTCCCAGGGCTCAGCACCAGGGCCAATCCTGTTTAAAATCTTTATTGACGATTTGGATGAGGGGCACTTTGCAGCACTGCAGGCTGGGGCAGAGTGGCTGGAAAGCAAACCCAGCAGAAAAGGACCTGGGGGTATTGGTGAACAGTGGCTGAAGATAAGCCAGTGTGAGCTCAGGTGGCCAAAGACATCCTGGCCTGTATCAGAAATAGTGTGGGCAGCAGGACCAGGGCAGTGATTGGCACTCTGTACTCGGCACTGATGAGGCCACACCTTGAATCCCATGTTCAGTTTTGGGCCCATCTCTAAAAGAAAGACATTGAGGTGCTGGAGTGTGTCCAGAGAATGGCAACAGAGCTGRGGAAGAATCTAGAGCAGAAATCCTGTGAGAAGCAGCTGACAGAACTGGGGTTGTCTGGCCTGGAGAAAAGGATGCTCAGGGGAGACTTTCTTGCTCTCAACAACTCTCTGAAAGGAGGTTGTAGCCATTTGAGGGTCAGCCTCTTCTACCAGGTAACAAGCAATCAGACAAGAGAGAATGGTCTCCAGTTGCACCAGGGAAGGTTTAGATTGGATATTAGGAAAAAGTTATTTGCCAAAAGGTTGTCAAGCACTGAAACTAGCTACCCAGGGAACAGATGGAATTATCACCCCTGAAGCCTTTAAAAAAAAAAATGTGGATGTGGCACTTGGGGACCTGGTTTACTGAACATGGTGGTGCTAGAGTAATGGTCAGACTCAGTAATCTTAGAGGTCTTTTCCAACCAGAACCATTCTGTGATTTTATGATTCTGTAATTCTATAACTATTTCACACAAGACAAAATCTAGCATTATTAATATTAACAAAAAGGTGAAGTAGCGACTATTTAATTAAGGGAGTGTAGAAGATAAAAACCAAGATATGAGCGTGGCAGAAAGGGAAAAGCCAAAAGCAATTAATTACCATGGGTTTCAAGAAAGGCTAGGGTTTAGAAAAAAATTAAGCCTACAGTTCCAGGGATATTGGGGCTGCWAAAGGCATGCCAAGGGAGGGTGGCATTGCACCTATGCAAATTTTGAGGGCTTTGGCTAACAGCGCTGAACCACCCTAGATTTTTAGATTGCCTTCTTTAAATGCATTGTCTGTGGGAAGACCTGGGGCTKATTACTTCCTTTCAAGGTAACCTCCTCAGATCAAAGAGCACAAGCACTTTTCTTGAGGGTATTCACACTCTTTTGTGAAGCTATACTGGAGCTGCAATTGGAAGTACAGGAGGCAGCTTCAAAACACAGGACTTTATGGACAATACTTAGGAGTCTTCAAGTGTTCTTGATCCTCACTCCCAGCCCATGACATGACATGACATGACATCCAGCTCCTTAGGACACAGCAACTTCAAACATGAAAAAAAATCAAGTTTGCCATCCAAAAGAGCAGTTTAACTTTCAGTTTGCTTTGCTGGGTTAGTTTTCARATGGATGAGCTCCCCAGTCTGCATGGAGGRGGTAGAAACACAGCTGRGGATATGTTGCAGAGAGATCAGGCAGGTTTGGGTTTGTACCAAGMTAAAGGTGGGCAGCACCACACCACAGGGACATAAACCTGCTTTAATTGGCTGAGTTTGCAGAAGAGCTCCATGATTAGCTGTCCCAGAACAACTAGGGGTAGAGGTGTGCAGGGCCAGAAATAAGCATGTGTGGCAACAGAGAATCAAAAACTCCCTTCAGCTGTGATTGCCACTCAAATGCTGAGGAACTGGTGTCAGTGTCAGTTCTGWAGCTTTCTGCAGTGCTGGAAGCAAGAGAATATACTGACTTGTTTTGGGTGGATAGAAAATCTGTGACCACTACAGGAGGTGCCTCTGTTAACCAGCATGGTGTTAAAATGAACCTCTGCCTAGCTGAGATGGTCTTATCATCACAAACCTTTAGGAAAGGCACTGTTAGTCCATCAGCAATCAAACCCCTCAGGCAATATATGAGCAACTTTTAAAGAAGATTCTCCACAAAGCTTTGAAATACTGTTTTTCACTGCCTTGAACTTATATGCCATCAATTTCTTTATAAATKGAATGGGTATTTCACACTAATAAATACTTCTAACTCATATGTAAATACTGTTCTAATTTGATACCATTTTTACCTACTTCGCATTCTTTAACTTTTGTGTACAAGACCAGAAATTACTATCACGTCATTTACTATAATCTCTTTATCTTGGACCCCTAAACTTTACTCCATTCTAAGCTAAGTAATTGACTTGATCAAAGTATAGGCTGTACTTGACAGCTGTCACAAATCCCTTAATATTCCTGCAGTTTGGTATCTTCTCCACTGCTTTATTGTCAGAACAGCAGTTTCCTTACTGTCACCAGCAGATTTTTCTGCTTTCTTTGATTTTTATGACACTCTCTCAGWCTGGTCTGTACAGCTTCAGTGCAATTCACGAGTGCCAGGCATTTCCTAAGCTGAAATGCACTGTGGTTTAGAGTCTCTACAGCCCTGGTGTTCAGTTACCAGTGAAATTACATTTCATTCCCAAGCTGTTTACAATTCAAACAAAAGGATTTCTCTGTACAGCATCCAAGCCCGACAAAGTTACAAGCACTTAAGCCTTTTGCACAAAGATCAAATACAAAAAAAATCTTCCCCCTCATATTTCCTTTGGTTGCAGTCTTTTGCATACCATATAGCTTAGCTTGTATCTACAGAGCCTCTTTTTATGTATCACATAAGCTTTTACTGATAAGCTCGCTCTTCTAATCCTCTAAGGGTTCCACACAAATTCAATCTTTTCCCTTCTAAACTTCTTAATTTCTTACTTATTCAGAAGACATTTCCACACTTGACTCCATAAAGACTTGGAGACGTTATTTTTTTTTTCAGAATAGCTGTTAAGCTTTGTACCTAACTGGCCTATTARCAAATCTATGACTCAAAAAAAAGCTAAATTCCACTCTTTCCCATTTTCCTAAACCATGTTTGACCATATTCCTAAAATGGCATAAAGTCTTGAGGGAGCACACTAAAATATCTGCAGCTAGCTAAGTGCCAATCTGATTTATAGACCCTGTGTCCATTAAAATTTGCTCCAAACATTTTGGCTMACCCTTTTTCTATCAGGTCAAGCAGAAGGTGCCTGTATCAGAATTTTCCAGACCACACACTGGTCCTTTTAAGTCTCTTCCCACTCCTTGACTCCTGAGCTCACAGCACCTGAYTGCAGCTGCTCTTCTGCAAATCCARGCTTGGATCACGCTTCTTTCCAGAGTCTCACCATAGCTCTCTTCCCACCACACTTTGCATCTGCTTTCACCTTGGATGCCTTCTCCTGGATCAGGCTCTTCCGTTTCCCCTTAGGCCTTCTCCTGAATAAGAGCTATTGCATTCTATAATCTTGGCATTGCCATGAAGCCAGAACCAAGCCTGGCACACAGACCCAGACTTGCTGTAAGCAGCATTCCCTGGAAACAGCTTCGTGCGCTGAGAAACTCATGAGAGTGAGTAGGMAGGAGGGCAAAGCAATTTCTCCTGACAATCAGACAGCAAGGAGCTTTGCTGCATCGCTGCTGGCAGAACATCTCAGTATSCACACTAAGCTGACCTGGAGCAATGCAGCAAACAGGCTCTGCACAGTTCATGCCAGGGGACCATGTATGCCAGCTCTAGTTCTGGCAGTGAGGCCTGCTGCAAGTTCCAGGACCKGGATCCTGTCCTAGAGAGGAATACAGATGTAATTCCCACCTGGATTGCAGATTATAGCCCCTTCCTATATATATATTTTATAGAATCACCCACTTATTAGGATTGGAAAGAGAACAACTACTCTAATCCTCTCTGCCAAGACAGTCACCTAGAGCAGGTAACACAAGACCAAGTGAGTGAATGTCTCCAGGAAGAGAGATTCCACAACCTCCCTGGGCAACCTGTTCCAGTGCTCTACCACTCCCAGTAGAAAAAAAGTTGGGGTGTAAGTTTGTGTGTTTAAATTGCTCCTTGTCCTGTCACTAAGTACACCGGAACCAGTCTGGCATCATCCTCTGTCACCCACCTTTGGGATATTTTATATATGTTAATGAGACCTCTTCCTAGTCTTCTCCTTTCTAAACTTAACAGGCCCAGCTCTGAAGTCTCTCCTCATTTGAGAAATGCTCCAAACTTGTAAACATCTTTGTGGACCTCCTATGTAYCCTTTCCAGCAGCTCCTTGTCTTTCCTGAACTTTGGAGACAGAACTGAACACAATACTCTAGGTGTGACCCCACTAGGGCCCAGTAGAGGAGGAGGATCACCTCTGTTGACCTGCTGACCACACACATCCCAATGCACCCCAGGGTATTATTTGTCCTCCTGGTTGCAAGGGCACTGCTGGTTTATGGTCAGCTTGCCATCTACTAAGACTCCCACTTCCCTGCAGAGCTGCTCTCCAGCAGGTCAGCCCCAGCCTGTCCTGGGGTTATTCCTCCTCAGCTGCAGGACCCCACATGTGCCCTTGTCACATTTCACTAGTGTCTCTCTGTCCAACTTTCCAGCCAATCAAGATTCTGCTGAATGGCAGCCCAGCCTTCAGGTGTATTTGGAGCCATCCTTTCCCCACCAAGGAAAAGGAAGCATCCATGACAAAGGAGCACAGTATGGGGAGGAAACCTTTGAGAAAAGCTGAACTATAGGTACCTAGGAACTCTTCACTGGGATGCACTTTTGCTTGTTTGGTCACCTTCACGCTGCACATATTTCGTAACATTCTGCTTTTACTTTACATACAAATTTAAATAAAGCCTTTAATAATGCCCTTAGGTTTAGTATGTCTGCACAACTGTCCCAAGGCTCTTAAGCCCTAAATGGTCAGACAGGATATAAGAAAAGGCTATCCATAACTGCCACTGAGGCTGCAAACAGGATTGGATGAGGTGGTATCACAAACAAAATAACCAGAAAAGAACAGAAAATATGAGAAAAGAGAGAGAAATAAGGAAGAACCCGATTGTGTAAACCAAACAACTATTCATAGCTGCTCATACACACACACTGCACACAGATACACACACATAGAGCAATCAAATGCTCTGTGCAAAGGAAAGTTATCCCTCGCTATGCATGAGCTGGTATGGGACTCTACCTTCCCAGCATTTGGCAGGGAAATGTAGTGGCTGCAGTTGGTGCTGGCACTTCCACAGCAGGTTCCCCTCAGGTACAACAGCCATCTGCTCTCTYCACAGACACAGCAGATCCTTCTCATGCGCTGCAGACCAAACTCAGCTCTGAGCCTGAGGGACTCCCCATATTTTCTACAGACACATTACAATTGCAGACACAAAAACTGAGCAAGCACTCAGGAAGGTTGCCCATGAAGGGTTTCATAAACTGCAAGAGTTACAAAGAAACAACCTGCTGCAGCACAGCACTCCTGTGGCTGCTGACAGAGCCTGTTAACCTGCTTACGTGGCTGGTGCTGTGGAAGATGTGGGCATTGCCTGCTTTTCCAAGAGTCAGCAAATGCTGGCAAAGCAGCCATAACAATATACTGCACTGCAAAGTACTGTTGACAAAACACTGCTAGCCTGGACAGGGATGGGAGCTCACTAGTTTATACATTCTTGCCACAGGCTCTAAAAGTCAGAGACACAAAACTCCCTGTGCTCYGGCATGCTCCCCATTTTCAAAAGGAACATTTCTATTAGAATTTGTCCTCAGCCCTCAAGTAAAGGGATAAATCTTCTTTTTCTAATAATGAACACAGATTTTTTTTTTCCACAAGCTGATTTCATTTTATGCCTGAACCATGATCTCTGGAAACTCATCTTACAGGCTGAAGCAACAAAGAAACCTTGCTTAAATTATCTTTATACCATTTGCCAAGAGCACTTTGCAAAGATCTCTGGTGTTCTGGAGCCCAGGTGAAGTTAATAGCATCCTGGATAAACATGAGGAACCTGATTTACYGATCTTGGGAAAACAACAGGGAAGATGCAAGACTGCAACCTTGAAAAATTATTTTGGTAATTACAGAATAAGATTGCTACAGAGAAACAGGCTGACAGCATATTGTCTATTGGTTCTGTGATTGCATTCAGTAATGAACAGTCTCTTTTAAAACCTGGCACAGATGGTACAGACAGTATCACAGAAATAAGGAGCCCTCTGTGCATCATTCTCTTCACAGCTTACATTACTGTTAATATTTACTATGTTTACTAAAGGCATAAAAATGTAAGTAGCAAGTAATTAATCCATTAATTTTCTACACCTCTGTAAGGTCTTTGCAAAYTTCAGTGGGACAAAAAGCCTAGTATTTCATTTTCTTTCCATTAAGAAACCAGTTGATAAAGTTGCAGGTTTTCTTCCTTCTGGGTTTCCTCCACCATAGTGGAGTTTAAAGTTCCTGTTTACTGAACTTTACAACACATCTTTTACACACAAACTTCTACTGATAGCATCAGGCAGCACTGCTATTGGCTATTTTGCTCATTACTGACACAAGTCTACTCAGTCTAAGATGAACCCTGTACTGCTGCATAGCTTCTTACCATGAATTATTATATGAAATGTTGAACTGTGAAATCAATATTAAGGAAAATGATCAGTGTATCCTTTCAAGGTCCCATTCTGCCAGAGAAGCAACTGCAGAGAAAAAAACAATAACACCAACAATTTATACCTTAAAAAGCATGGAAAATGTGGATGTTCTGGTTTTYGCCTAATAGCACATAGAGTTTAACCTCAGCATAGCTGAAGTAAAATCCAACTCCTGAATTCAAACGAAATGATTTCTCATTCTATGATCCTTTAACTTTCACTCCCTGCATATACACTTGCACTTCAGAGAGGGTGCAATCCTGCAGRACACTGGATATGTAACCATGTAAATGTAGATGCCATAAAAATGGAAATGCAGAGGAGACTATATAGCAACTTCAGTTTGCAAGGCTGGTCTTCATTTTGGTCTTTATAGTTTTCATATTCTTGATTATGTAAGATTAACACTTAATAAAAAGTAAAAACAGTTTTAATGTATGATCCCCAGTAATTACTTCTTCCCACAGTYACAACCAAGGTCTGTTTCTACAACCTGTGCATAAACAGATAAGAACATCGCTCGAGTGAAAAATGTGTAATTAATTCAAACAACGCTAAATTAACAGTTCGTTTGTAATTTACTGAAAACTACTAAAAGGAATCAGAAATGAGTACAGAAAGAAATCTGAGACTCCTCCTAGTTCCCATCTCAGATGTCCATCCTGCCTATGCAGTTTCATTCCCTCAAAMCAACTGATGTGCAAATAAAAAGCATAAATTAAGACAGGTAGGCCTTCATCGCATCACTTGGCTGAGGATCAGTTAGATTTGCTTCGTTTTACTGAAYGAGAGGATTTCTTCGAGGAACTGGGGGGCAGAGAGTCCCAAACTTCCCCAACCAGCATGACAAAAACAAGAGTTGCTCAGTAACGATGCACAGTGCGCCGCTAACAGTGCACTTTTAGAAATTTAGCGGCAATTAATGCCAACAGCGATTTCCATCAGAAAACTCCTTCCCAGCGTGCCGGGCAGGCTTCGTCTCCACCTCGGGCTCGGGCTCCTGCCCCGCGGACGCAGCAGCTTCCGCCGCTGCGGGCTCCTGGCGCATCTGCTGCCTAGAGGGAGATGAGGAAAAAGTCACTCCAAACCGCAGAGTTCAGAAGAGCCAGCGAGCGAAGGACGGCTGTGCTGCCAGGGATGAGCACGGCAGTGACTGCGAGACGGCCCGATGCCCCAGCCGGGACAGCACAGAGCCCGCTGAGGCGGCGGGGCAGCGGGACATGCTCACTGCGCGGGGCGGGCTCCGCCTCCGCCTGACCCGGATACAGACGGCGCTGCTCCCGGCCGCGAGCGTGGAGCCGGCCCGGCGCCGCCGCAGCAGCAGCAGCGGGAGCCGAGCGCCCCGGCCGTGCCATGGGATTGTGGTGACTGCCCGGCCCTGCCGCCCGCCCGCCCCGCGGCCATGGCCCCCATGGGCATCCGCCTCTCGCCTCTCGGCATGGCCGTGTTCTGCCTGCTGGGGCTGGGCGTCCTCTACCACCTCTACTCCGGCTTCCTGGCCGGACGCTTCGCCTTCTTCATGCTGAGCGAGCCGGCGGCCGGCGGGCCCGAGACGCCGCACGGCTCTGCGCCCGGCGGCACCGTGGACCTGCGGGAGCTGCTGGCCGTGTCCGTGCTGGCCGCCGTCAGGGGCGGGGAGGAGGTGAAGMGGGTCCGCGAGGGGAACGTCCTCAACGCCAAGGCGAAGGGGAAGACGCGGGAGGGGGCCGAGGAGCAGCTGACCACCGGCGACCTCCTCTCCAACCGCAGGATGTTCTACCTGCTGAAGGGCGCCTTCCCCGCCGTGCAGGTGGGTGCCAGGCGCCCTCCCTGGGCGGGGGTGCGGCGGGCCCGGCGCTGGGCTGCTCTTCAGCGGCGTCTCTCCGGTCTGTAACCGCTGTTCGCGCTTCTTCCCCTCCCGCTGAATTTGTGGCAGTGCCACCTCACGCTCTTTGCCGTGGGTGTTGGGTTGCAGGGGAAGGAGTTGGAGTGTGTCGCAAGCGAAGCCGCGCGAGGTGAAACAGTAGCAAACCCTACGGGCTTGGAGGGGTGGGGGAAACACCGGGTCTCGCTGTTGCGGGTCATGAGCTCTGTGGTTAAGGATACAGGTAATTGCACAGTGCACATTCTGCCTRCGGTTAAGATGCAGAGATTAGAAATGCCGTTGCTTGGTCGTTATCCTTCCTGCCGCCAGTTATGGGGAGAGCGGGAGGAGCAGCGACTGAGAATTGGAGGTTTAAGCACATAGCGCTGCAATAACCGAGCGTTTAGCGCTCGTGGCTGTGGGACAGCAGATAAGCACAGCTGTGTCAATACTGTGGATCACTGCCTACCTGAGCAAAATGAGTTTGCTTTCGGAGGTGTACACCCCTTCCTGCTCTCCTTCACTTCTGAAATCTGGGTCTAACTCTTAAGGTCGCACACTTGTCTTTCAGTTATACTTAGAGGATTTTTGGGGTTTGTTGGCATTGTTTCTGCTTTCACTTCAGTCAATGGAAACTTCTGTCTGTTGATGTTTAAATTCCTTAGCTTTTCACTGCCATTTGAAATGGATAGAAAGCCCTACATTTGGATCGCAGAGGTGGTGATCGCATGCTTCTGCTGGATGGATTGAGAGAAAAAGTAGCTAAGTCTGTGTTTTGGTTTTTGAGTCACTATTCAATTTTCAGTAGCTGATTTGAAAGTTMYASAGAAAAATGTGTAGATTTKGTTTGTTGGCTTTTWTGGGTTTGKTTKGTTTGTTTGTTTGTTTTGGTGGGATTTTAAAGTTTTGTAAAAAACTTACTGRATATGAAATCTAGAGGAAACAACAAATTCTTCAGTGTTTGAAATAAACTTGAGATGTGACWAATCTTCCTCTACAGAAAGATTATGCAGGTTCTGTTTCAAAGATTTCCTGGATTGTCTGTGGGTGACAAGGCACCTACTTTCACAAGGCCCAGCAATAAAGGAAGAAAAAGTATTGACCCAAGTTCTCTTGAATTATTCAGTGCCCTCAGAGATCTTGGCTTTACAGCTTAGCTGGCTTGAAACCTCTTTGCTTTCTCCCCTTTCACAGATGGAGGGACTTCATTAGATGTAAAAGTTGCCTGTGCCTCTAGAGAAGGCTGGGGATTCTGTCTGGGCTTGAAGAACACAGTGAACTGTGTATTGCCTGCTCTGTGGTCACATGTAAACTCTGCTCTGGAGCCTGGGATTCTTAGCAGTGACAGTCTGACTTGTGTCTTTCTGGCAGAGGGTGTTAACTTTGAACATCTACTTTTAAGAAACTTTGGTACTCCCTTTTATTTTTCTAACAGGTGATRTGGGCTGCTAATCTTCAAGAATAGATGGTACTTTCAAAAGTGCAGATGTGTTCTCAAAGGCAGTATAAAAYTGAAAATGTGTGCATAGGTCTGTGGAACTGGAAGATACCAGGCATATGTCTTTTCTTTTTCCCCACTCCTCCTTAGACTGACTGAGTTTGAGCAGTGAGGATGTGTAGGATGAGTGTACTTGACAAATTTTTCAGGTAATCTGGAGTTATTCAGTTTGACAGATCAGCTGTGGGATGTTAAGTATTATAAGAACATGATGGGRATAATAACAGCTTACCTCCTGTGGTGTTTAAAAAATACTCACTAAGCTGTATATACACTGATTAGGCATTTTGTTTCTTAAAGTCTGTGATGAAGATGCATTCATAAACATTTGCCCAAACTAAAATAAAAGCTTTATTTTTATTTTACTATATACACTACTATACACATGCTATGTGTGCTTCTGAGGTGTGAAGGCAAGGTGTCGTCTCAATCTACTAATCCTTCAAGTGTAACTTCCTTCAGAGCAACCCATCTAAAACTGCAGCTCTTTCATAGAATAGACCTGCTGAGTTTTGGTGTGACTGTAAGGATTATAGAGGATTTTCTGAGGCAGTAAAAAATTGCATCATGTAAGAAATATCTTACTTCATATCTGTAGTCTTATCCCCCTGTACAGAGTGACGCTCCAGAATAAAAGATGCTGCTGAAGTCAAATAAACCTYCTTCTTCTCTCCTTGCTAGAGATGATGCTAATAGAAGCTGTCAAACAAAAACTACAATAATTCCAAAAGTTCATTTATGCAAAATGCTGRTATTTTCAATCCTGAAGTTCTTGAGCTTAGCAGGAATACCTCAGTGTTTAAATTGTTGCCAAATGCTGAAGCTAGGAAGAAGATGAACCAGCACAAAAACTAGGTGCTAAAATATGCCTGTGAAGCAAAGGAAATGGAGGTGTTCAGTCTGGACAGGAGAAGGCTCCTGYGAGACATTACAGCAGCCTTTCAGTACCCAGAGGGGTTGTGGGAGAGCTGGAGAGGAGCTTTGTACAAGGGCCTGTGTTGACAGGACAAAAAGGAATGGCTTTCAACTGAAAGAGGGCAGGTTTAGATTGGACATTAGGACAAAATTCTTTATTGTGGGAATGGGGAGGCACTGGACCAGGTTGCCCAGAGAAGTTGTGGATGATTGCTCCCTGGAACTGTTCAGGGTCAGGTGGGGTAAGGCCTTGGGTGATGTGGTGTAGTGGAAGGTGTCCCAACCCATGGCAGCGAGGTTGGAGTGAGATCTGGAAGGTCCAGCTGAAGCCGTTCCATTACTCTGTGATTCCCTAAGAATAACCGTGGCTTTGCAATGTTTCAAAATAACCAATCYTTTTATTTAACTGAATAATTTCAATTTAACTGAATTAACTTTCAATTTAACTGAAATAAACCTAAGTCAGTGAGCAGCGTTGGATTCCCTGTTTTGTGCTGTTGGACATAAAAAGAAAAAGCATGCAAATAGACTTTCTGAAGCAGATCTGAGTCTCTTAAAGTGTGGTTATTAAGAGAATACAGACGAGTTAGACTTCTCACTTGCAGAAACTGAAATAAATCTGGAAAGTCTTATAATACTAAGAGTTGGTATTTATAAAAAAAACCCTTTCGAAATCTGCGGGGAAAAAATCCCACAGAAAGTGCTTGCCTTTGTTCTCTTGAGTAAAGGTATTGTCTCTGCAGAGGAAGGGGAACTCCACTGCTGACATCAACTGCTTTGTTTGATATAAATAGATGCATTTGCATCAGTTCAAACTTTTTACTCTTCTTAAGTGAGACCAAAGAAGYGTGGCTCAATTGTGTTTTATCACTGTATAGAGTTAGTTTAGATGTAGTGATGGTGTTTTCATATCAATCAGAAATAGGCCTGAGAAAGATAWGGGACAACGGGGTAAGTCACTTACTGCTACCTTGGATATTACCCAGTGTTGTCTGATTGCACTCAACATCTGGCAGTAAATATTTGCATGTGTATTCCAGGAAATATCTTTGTACCGGTGATTTTAAAAATACTTCATGCTAAAATATATGCATCGCTTTCTCTTGGTGAAGTTCTCAACTGCAGTTACAGGCTTGRGGTGTTACTGCTCTTGCATTACCAATAGGTTGTCCTTATTTATTTGTTGTGCTAAGAACGAGTTAAAGCTCTGATCCAGCTGTAATCATCCCCTCTGCTGCTTTCATTTTTTATTTATATTGTTTATCTTTTCTGGGTACTTCTTTCCGTGTTGATTCTCCATGCAGCCTTATTTATTCTTGTGCGGGCACAGTGGTGGTGTGACAAGGAAGGTGGGAATTAGGTGAGGAGATTAAGGAGATGCTTGACCCAGCCCTGCTTCTGGGGTGGGAGTGGTCTGATGAGGCTTTCTTTCCAAATTCAGTGATAGACTAGCCAGAAACGCTGGTATGTTCTCTGAAGAAACCATCTCATGATACAAGGGTTTCAGSAACATTACCTGCTAAAAGATCCCTCTCAGCATCATGCCTTAGGGTCTTTTAATGTGGCCTGTCCAGGGATCAGTGTCAGGAGCTTGATAACTGATTGTATTCTGAGTAAAAATTTAAAATAAAAGTTATTTAAAAGAAAGGTTATTTAGGAATACCCTGGTTCACTTCCCAGTCCAGCCCATCTCCAGCACATCTGAAGGAGCAGCCCTACTTGATCACAAGGGCAGGAATGATTGACAGACTATTCCTTAAACTTGCACTTTGGCCAGATTACCTCTCGTCCTCTGACTGAAAAAGCCAATTTTAACGTGACCCACACAATTCTGCTATTTTGTTGCTGTGCTATGCTATAGTTATTTTCACGGGATGCAGATTTCAGTCTTACTGGTCAGATTGTATTCTGCCCTACATTCTGGTTTTGAGCTGTTTTGACTTATTTTTGTTCTAGAGTTGTGCCAGCTATATCTCYTGTTTTCTAGTGTAAACACTGAATAGAGTTTCATCTTGTTTGCTGCCTTTTTTTTAATATTGTGACTGTGGTGGAAATCAAGTCTTCTTCTGTCCCAGTCTTTCTCTTTGAGCACCTTTTTATGAGTCTTGCCACTGTTCTGAATCCAAATGTTCTTTTGTCTGTTTCCCAGTTAAGATTGATGATAAATATCGCATTTCAAGCTTGTGCATGATAATGCTGGAATCAGTGCTTGATATGAAACTTTAAGAACATGTCAGTTTTACTTTGATATTCTTCTAAATTAATCTGATTTTTGAAGATTAATGACTCCAAGCATTCCTTTTTTTTTTAAATCAGGCTATCTAAAGTACTTTCTGGGTTTAAACTCACTGTTTACAGGCTTCTGACAACAGTGCCAACTACCATACCTAAAAAACTGGAATTTCATCTGAGATGGCAAGCTCTGCAACTGATAYTAATTCTGCGTGGAAGATGGATATGTTAAAGAAGTAGGTTTAAAAAAGAAAATACTACTTAAACTTCAGAGGTGTTGCACTTTGGTGAGTAGGTTCAGAAATTTGTCTTTTCATGTTGTGAGAATCACCTCTTCAGGTCTTAGGGCTTTTAATAAAATTAATGTTCTTCTGACCCAGATGATCTTTGCAACTTCTAGTGGGTTTCTAAGTAAAACAAGAAGTGWGAATGTTAATCTGAAATCTCAGCAATAGGTATTGTCTGGAGATGCATCTCTTAACGTGTTCCAAATGATGCCAGATGACTTATGCCCCCTCTCTGCATAAAAATGAAGTTAAAGATTGTAACTTCATGCTAATGAGTTCTGTGATTATCTTTYCAGAGGCAATTACAAATAGTTCATTTGGCTTGTTTGTACACTGTGGATGTTTAATCTATTAGCTGAGCATCTGGAGAGTTGAATTTTTTCATGTAGCCACTCACAAACAGTGGACTTTTTTTAGGTATTATCTATTTTACTGGTAGATTTCTAATCTGTCCTTATTTGGATGTTTTCTTAAAATCAAGTGTTGCAACTCTTGTGACAAGCACGTCATCTCTTTGTAAGACTTGAGTCTGCRTAGAACTGTAATGGAGAATTTTGCCATCTACTGAAACCACTTGTGTGAGCTAATGAGCAAGTGGCTGTATTTTCCTGGTCTAAAATTCTAGTTGTTTCTGCAGATTACTGATGGAAATGGTGAATCCTGTGATCCATGCTRATTCCCTCAATTCCACTTTTGTTGTTTTCACCAACCTCTATTCATTGTAAGTCAGTAGAAGTAGAGTTGTCATTGGATATGACTTTAAAATTTATTAAGTCTTGTTGTTTCTGCCTGCTTCCTGCTGGCTTAATGGCCAAAGTCACCTAATGAGTTTTGATAAGCACTGCCTGAGTTTCTTGACATTTAGGCTTGTCCAGATTCTTCTTTGCATATTCTTTCTGCATTAAGTGACTTCTTGTTGCTAAAATAAGCAAAGATGTAGTTGATGATAGAGGAAAACCTCTGCCTTGACTTAGGTGCCTTGAAAAAGGCATGTGTCCTTTTTAGTGTCATGGTATAATTATAGAAATACTTGTTGTTTTCTGATCAAATGAATGGCAACATGAGACCAATGGGTTTTATACCTCTTGCTATTTTATACATTTGTATTGTTTTATACCTTACACATTTATATACAAATATGCTTTATAGTTTGAAACTTAATTAAAAGTTAGAACTTTAAACTTATAGTTTCTAAACTTAATTACCTTTTAATAAGTTTTTTTGTTAACAAAACAAGGTGATTCAGCAAGGTATTCTTTCCTTTCATAACAAAACCTGCCTTGCTAAAACTCTGTGTAAATTGAACCTTGGCAAGAGGAACATTTTTGAAAGGCATGAAGATCACGTGAAAAGCTTATTTTTCCTTTCTAATATGTTTTCCTTTCCTCCTTAGATTCCTCTAATCTAAGGAGGAAAAGAACCTTTTCAAAAGCAGGGAACTGGCTTTAAAAATGTCAGTGTATTGAATAGAATGAGGGTTGGTTTTTTTTTTTCGCTATGCTGGTAAGGCTACTGTTCAAATTTTTTAAAGYTTAAAGGCATTTTAAATTTACAAAACGTGGTACTTTGGTTTCCCAGTTTGCATTCTCTTCAGAKTTAAGTAACCTAAGCTTTCAAGAAGCAGCTTTAATTCATAGTGAAAACTGCTATTCACCACCCTCAAATTTGAAAGTTGGGAGGGAGGGATCATGAATGGTCCTGGATGCAGGTGTGCTAAGTCTTCGTGTGATCTTGGTGTGAATGCACACCCCTCCCTTTGTAACACATTCTGGAGCCTTGTTTTGTAACTGGGTAGGTTAGATATTTTCCTCAGATAYTGGAATTAATGGTGCTTTGAGTGCTTTTTGCTCCCCTGTTGAGCATACTGATATGCCCTGACTTGTGGAGTGGGTGTTTACATTCAGAGGTTTTGGCATCTGATTCCTTTATGCTATTTGCGTATGTACAGATGCTGTGAGAAGCTGAGACAGGTTTCACTCCTGATACATTTGAAGAGAAAACCAGAGAAGTAGAGGTAAATGTTTTTACCAATGGAGGTAGAACTCTCTTGTAGTGCAGTGAGTAGAGGGCTGCTCTTTGGTGCAGTGCAGCAGCAGTGATTGAAGGGGTCTCTAAGTGGGGGAGAGCCCAAAGACTGCTGGTTGAACCACTCTCCTCTGATTTGGGACATCTCTGAAGCACAAATTAGAGCAAATCAATTACAGACCCATGCAGCTACCTCATAGGTCAGTGTACCTTCCAAGGTGTGTAGCTGTAGGTATCATGGAGCCATAAAATGACTTGTGTTGGAAGGGACCTTAGATATTATCTTGTTCCAACTACCCCATAGTGGGCAGGAATGCCTTCYATCAGACCAAAATGCTCAAGGCCCCATTCAGTCTCATCTTGAACATTGTGAGGGATGGAACATCCACGACTTCTCTAGGCAGCCTGTTCCAATGCCTCACCACCCTCACAGTAAAGAATTTCTTCCTAAAATCTAAGCCAAATCTCTCCTCTTTTAGTTTAAAACTACTTCCCCTTGTTCTATCCCTATCTGCCCATGTAAAAAGTTATTCTCCCTCTTTTTTTGTAAGTACCATTTAAGCACTGGAAGGCTGCCTTAAGGTCTCCCAGGAGTCTTCTCTCTCTTCCAGGCTGAATAAACCAAGTTCTCCACCTGTGGTCGGAGGAGAGGTGATCATCCCTCTCATCATCTTWGTGSCCTTTCTCTGGACCCACTCTAACAAGTCCACATCATTATTGTGCTGAGGACTGGTTGCAGCACTCCAGATGGGGTCTCACCAGGGCAGAGGAAAGGGAGAGAATTGCTTCCCTCCACCTGGTAGCCATGCTGTTTTTTTGATGCATTCCAGGAGGTAGTTGGCTGTCTGAGTTGTGAGCACACATCCAGGATAAACCTGAAGTCTGTCTCTGCTATGCTGCTCTCAGTGAGTTCCCCCAGACTGTATTCATGCCTTGGATTACCCCAAACCAGGTGCAGCATCTTGCACTTGGACTTGTTGAACTTAATGAGGTTCTTGTTAGCCGACTTCTCAAATTTGTCCAGGTCCCTCAGGATGGTGTCCCTTCCTTCTCCTGTGTCAAGTGCACTGCTTAGCTTCATGTCATCTGCAAACTTGCTGAGAGTTCATTTGATCTTACTGTTGTCATTGATGAAGAWRTGGAAGAACACCAGTCCCAAAACAGAACCTTGAGGGAGACCATCATTGGCCTCCATGTGGATGTACAGGTTGTTGACCCCAATTTCCTGGCTGTGTCCATCCATCCAATTCCTTATCCACTGAATAATCTTTAAATCAGTGTYTCTCCAATTTGGAGATAATGATGTCATGTGGGACCCTATCAAGGGCCTTACAGAGTCTGGCTAGGTGATGCCAGTTGGTCTTGGCACCCTTGTCAACTGTTGCAGTCACTCCATCAAGAAGGCCACCAGATTGGGCAGACATGCCCATGAACTCTTAGTGGTTGCTCTAGATGTTAGTACAAAAGGTATATGTAATTATAAAGGATCTTCCACCATCCACAGATGACGTCTCTGAGTCACTCAGAAGAAAGGTGTTGAAATCTCTGTTGGCTTATTGTTTGTAAGTGTTTGCATTTACTTTTGTCTCTCCACTTCTTTTCTCCATCTCGTGTCATTTGGACACTGGTGGCAAAGTTGAGTCTTGGGCATGCATAATGCTTTCATCACATAATCACTGGTGAAGTGGCTGTGTGGGTCATGCAGCATCAGTGCACCAACAAAACAGAAAAACAAACACCTATTAATGTTTTACTAATGTTCCCCTGTACACACTCCAGGCTTGCAGACCTCCAGGCTTTTAATTTCCTTGGTCCCATTCAAGTCAGTAGTATTATTTGGGTTGGAAGAGACCTTTAAAGGCTATCTAGCCCAACCTCCTCACAATGAGCTGAGATATCTTCAACTCAGGTTGCTCAGAGCTCCATCCAACCTGACCTGGAACACTTGAGGGATAGGGCATCTACTAGCTCTCTGGGCAGCCTGTTCCAATCTCTGTTTTTGAAAGGTATTACCTGGAATATTCTTATGTTCATATTCTGACTGATAAATGTTAACTTTTCTTGTTACCTGTACTCTGTGGG
>CADDXX010000172.1:1487484-1503011 GCA_902810485.1 Alauda arvensis | reverse complement strand
TGGGGAGGACTTTTGCTTCAAGCATAACTGCGGAAGATTGCCAAAATGTAGTTAACCTTYATGTCAGTGCTCAGCTTCTAGAACTTCCCCAGATGGGCTTTTACACCTTACAGCTGTTAGGCAATTAACCCCAGAGCATCTTGCTGAAATAAGGTCTAGTGCCTGAAATAGTTATCTTGAAGGTCTCTTCCAACCTAAAAATTCTGTGATTCTGTGATTTGGCCTTGTGATTGTCTTTCTACTACAGCTACTCCTAATTTATGAGTGAGGATTTGGGATTGCAGTGAACTAAATATCCATATTGCTTGAGGAGAGTTTAAAGTGTAAGGTYGTGGCCTCTGGAGGCTGCCAGCAAATGAGAATGAGAAATAGGAACATGGAATTAACACATAGGCATGTTTCCCAGGTATATTCTCCTTCATTAACAAAAAAAGAAAACAGGAGGAATACAAGAAGTTTTAAGCATTGATGAGCCCCTCTCAGGCAGTATTCAGCCGAAGCTACTGAGTAAATGGTCATGTGAATTAGAGTGACCCACTTGGGGTTTTGGTTTGTTTTTTTTTTTATTTTCTCCAGATGTCTGTGCAACCTTATCACTTTTTCCCCATTTTTTTTCCCTAGTGAAATAATCATATCTGTTGGGAGCAGTGGCACAGCCACTGCTACAAAATCTGAGCTAGTAGGTGGTGTTTCTCTGAAAACAGTACCTTTCAGATAGTTTCARCCTTTACATTCTAGTGTACTGTAACAACCGGTTTAACAAGATATTCTTCCTTTTGAGCAYTGGTTCCAGCCCTTTAACTTTTTGGAGGCCCTTTTCTTCTGTTGAGGAAATGTTTTTTTTATGATGGTATGTCATGTGCTGTAGTGGAACTTAGACAGCCCAGGGGCTGTGTTGAGACTGCCAAGTTTGTGGAACTACTCATCTTGACTTTGCAGGACTGTTTTCCCTAGGGGAAAATGCAATCATCAGGTTTATTGTATAGTGACAGATGTTTAATTTGTAAATGTCACAGCAACTTCAAGAGCTCCATGTTTGGTATATAATGCTTCAAATACTAGTTTTACGTGCGAAGACAGCTAAGATGTATGGCTGGAGTTGCTGCAGTTCTGCTTCCTTTTTCTTTTTGAGTTCTCTTGGAGAAAATGGCCCTTAACTCTTGGCTAATACCCTGTTACAGTTGAGGTGTGTGTGATGCCTTTTCTTGTCATGATGTGAGTTATGTAAAAAGCGTGCTCATTTAAGGTCTGTCATATTCAAATGTAGTCTGATAGCTCCTTCATTTTCATTGTCTTTCCATGTTGCTCGCTGGGACAGCTGCATCTCTGGTCATCCAAAAATATTGTGCTACTGCAGTCACAAGGATGTTGTGTTGGGTTGTGCAGAATGTTACTCCATTCAACAGATTGAGTGTGTGTGTGCTCTGCTCCTGGGCCAAACTCTGCTTAATGTACTGAAATGCCCTCTGGTGTGGAGTAAAGKTCACTAAGGTGACAGATAGCAGGTGACAATAGGCTTAAATGTGACCTTTGACTGCTGTTAATAAATGTTCTTCCTGAGCCATCTTAGGACCTTACCCCMACCTACCCTAAAAATGGGTATGGAATGTTACTTACTTGTTTGTGAAATAAATTTGTCTGACAGTTGTGTAGCAGTTAAATTCAACTGAGCTGCTTAAATTTCTAGTTGTAACTCAGTGCCTGCAGCAGGAATATATATACTAAGGTCTCGGGTTTCTTGGTTGACTTTGACTCCCAAGATTTTCAGGAAAAGTCTTTTTTCCTCCAGCCCCGTGCCAGAAAAGAAGTCCTGAGTTGTTGTCTCTGTTGCTCAAGTTTGTTTATTCTTTTCTTATCTATTACATTCTGTTCTGCCCTGCAAGGTCCGTGCAGCTGCTCAGGGTGCCAGGAGTGACCTCTTCCAAGGGTGGTGTTAACTCTTTATGCTAAGTACTATGTGTTCTATGTTTACAATTAATTACCAATACCTATTACCTATGTTAGACAGTGCTTTTTTACTTTAAACCAATCCAGCAGAAGATGGAGGACAAGAAGAAGAACAAGGACACGCCCAGATTCCTCCATGTTGTCCTCTTGACCCCCATTCTAAAAACCCCAAAATTCTACTTTTCACCCTGTGATAAGTTACCTGTCATTCGAATTGCACTCTTGTGGCTTGCAAATCCTCATACAAGGTTAGTCGTTTGTCCCATGGATTGAAATCAAAGGCACTGGTACTTTTGACTCAGTGCCAAGGTTCTTGGACCCCTTACCAGGGTCTCGGACCATCCAGAGCATCCAGAGGAATGTCCTGGGTTCTGACACTAAGGCTTCTTGTCCAAGTCATGAACAGTCTGCACAATATCTGGTGTTAGTATATCTCTACATTTCAGTGTGCTTCTACTGGTCCGTATAAACTGAATTTTAGACCTCCTACTGTCTGTGTACTGTATGATTCTCCAGAGTCAAATGTTCTGCCTGTAGTACTTGAAGCAACTGCATTTAAATATTGATTTTACAAAATGTGATTCATACTGTGGGAATGTTCAGTGGGGAGAGCTGCAGCCAAAGCAACAGTGTCCAGTTGTSATGTGGTTCACTGTAAAATTCTGKATTGTGGTTTTGCATTGCTTGTCAYRTGACCATAATAGCCTGAGAGTTGCTAAAAAAAAAAGACTAATACCTGCATTTGAGGTGAAGGAAGGAAGAGAAAATGTGAGCAAACCTGTAATTCTCCCAAGTGCCACAGTTAACATATCTGATGCATTAATGCAAATACTTCTGTTGTCTCCCCACAGATAAATTCTGAGGAGCGTGTTGATACAGCTGATCAGGAGACAGTCTCCTGGGATCGCAGTATTCCTGAAGACATAAAGCAAAAAATACAGCCCAAAGAGGTGCCAGCAGAAAGTGTCACTGTCTGGATYGATCCATTAGATGCTACACAAGAATACACAGGTAGCTGATTCTTGTTGGTGTGTGTAAATCATGTGTGTAATACTGGTGTTTGTCCTTCACACAAGGAGACAAGATAGTAAGTATTTGAAAGGACATGTCTTGTAAAAGTGTCTTATGTCAAAGCTAATGTGATTTAATTGAACAAATTGCATAGTGAAATCTCTGTAGTTCTCTAATTACAGCATTTAYTTTTATAGATTCCAGCTCTGAAATTACTTTGGTATCCTTGCAACTAAGTCATTGCTATAATAAATGGTAACTGTCAATTACGGATTGTACTGGAATTACACATTTCTTTATTTCAGTCATTACTGTGGCAACTCTAAGTATCTTAGATTTTTGGTTTTGTTTATTTAAAGGGAATACTAAGTAAATATCCTATTTAACTTGATATAAGAATTTTTGTTGTAATTTTTCAAAAAAGCATGCATAATTCAATCTTCCCCCTTTCAAACAATTTAGGATGTCACATAAGCAGTTCAAGGCAATCCTATTAAAATTCTTGCTGAGAAGTACTAAGGAATAACTAGAAAAATGGGATTTTTTTTTTTGTGATTATGTAATTGATACAATTAGCCTTTCCAGTGGATGTTCTTTGGTTTTTGAATTACCATTTTTGAACCAAAAGAGTATAGGAGGTGAGGCAGAGAAGGGAGAATGCAGGGGCACAAATTTCCATGAAGACATGTGTTGCATAAGACACAGCTGYTAGCATTAGATCTGGTAGGAGTACAGGTTACATCTACTGAACAGAAAAAATTGCTGGAAAGGTGATAAATCTTTYGAAATCTGAAAGGTTATTTGAAGATACATCAAAGTTACATAACTGCAAGAGGCAGAATGTAAAATGGGCTTCAGATAATAACCTAGGTAATCTGTCTGTTTTCCTTTTGTGTACTTGGCATCTGATTSTAAACTTGCTCTTTCTTGTTTTGCCCACAGAGGATCTTCGACAGTATGTCACAACAATGGTTTGTGTGGCTGTGAATGGTAAACCAGTGATAGGTGTGATACACAAGCCCTTCTCATCATACACAGGTACCTTCATACCTTCTCGTGTTTCCATCATAGTCAGTCATAGTGTTAATTACAGTTTGATGTTTGAGAGAACATCTGTAGGCATAAATGAGAGAAAATAGTACYAGCAGCAAAAGGGCACTGCAGCAGACCACACAATTAGAGCTGTAGATGTGTTCTTTGCTATAAAACCAACAAAAATGATGCATTTAGAACAAACTAACAGACAATATTTTTAAGAGCTAAGATCCCTTCGAAAGTGCTCATAGCAAACAAAAAAAAAAAGTTGAACCTAAAAATACTGACCAGTTAGTTCCAGGTGTGCTTTTAGTYGTCAGCAAAAAAGAGTACTTTGCTCATTTAGTTGAGTAGCTTGGGTCTGTGATAATATACTCAGGAGCTGCTGTTTATTATTATCTTTTTTGTTTATTAAAAAGATTGAATAAAGATGTTAATGGCAACTGTTTGTATGTAACAAGCAAGGCTGTCTAGCATAGCCTTATTGATTATCTGACATGCTTTTAATGCCACAGCTATGAAGCAATTAATTCTTTATTATTAATGCTGTATCAGCGAGCATTGCTGCAAGTTTGGCAATTTGCATGCACTTGTGAAAGCTTCAGAGTAGTTTAAGTATTCATGTCTTACTGTACATTTAAAACAGGAATGTCTGATTATATTTTCCCTTAGGCAATACTGACCTCTAGAGTTCTGAAGTTTTGAAGTAGCTCTGGCACAAAAACTAAGTCTGAATAAATGTATTTTGTATTTGTATTGGGTTTTTTGGCTCACTGAACACTCAACATTTTGTGCTAAATATTTTGCTGTCTATAAATATAAATTTAATTACCAGTCATTTAAGTATGTGCTATATTCCAATATGCTTCAAGAATCTTGGAGATTTTGGAACATATTTTTTTAGTTATCAATACCTATCTGCAGAAATAGGGTTTTAGCATTGTAATGTTGAGAATTTATCTCCTTTGGTAATAGTGAAGTGTGCAATGTTCAGACGTGGAATCAGATGAGATGCAATGAATTCTGTCATTCTGTGTGACAASTATTCATTTTCCAAGCTGGAAATACTGATATGTTTTGAGTCAGATTGTTCCTAATACTAGCACACAAATACAGAGCAATAAAGGACAGTCAGCATTATTATTACACAGAGATCAGTCTGTTGCCAAACAATCTGGCTCTCTACTGAGATGAAATTGCTGGGTAGTTTACTAAGYAAATGTCAGATTAATGGTTAGGGGATGCCACCTACCAAGCTTGGCTTTGAACTTCATGATGAAATAAGTGGGAAGCTGTGGATTCTAAATTCAGTTCTCTGAAACACAACATCAAGTATTTTTCTTTGTAGCACTATCTTCCTGAGCTGTTTCCTTCTTCAGCATTACTATCCTTCTGAGCAAAATGACTCCATAGCATTTTTGGTATCTGCTTTAAAGGGTAGTGGGGCTTTTTGTTCTTACATAAAAATATTGTCTGAGGAAATATTGGATGTATTTCTGACTAGGAGTCATCCTTTTAAGTTTGGTGGCTTTCCAATTGCAAATACTAAATATCAACTACTTGGGATTTTTCCCTCTTACTCTGTTTTTTGGAAGTGTAACACAAGAACAGTCAGGCTTGGGATAATGCCATATGCACCARTGTGTGTGTGGCCTCTTTCTCTTCCTTTGTGTGCACATGTGGGTGTCCACCCCAACCTCTGTCAGGCCTAACTTTCTCTTTTACAGTAGTGAGAGTTATTAAATCAGAGGTATCAATTACGTAATGTTAAATAACTACCTCACATTTAAGAGAGATTGTCTTTCTTAAATCKTAGCAGAATTTTTGTTTCTCTTGTAGCTTGGGCAATGGTGGATGGAGGGTCAAACGTAAAAGCTCGTTCCTCCTACAATGAGAAGACTCCAAGGATCATCGTGTCCCGCTCCCATGCAGGAAAAGTTGAGCAGGTTGCACGGCAGACGTTTGGAAATAAAACTGTGATAATCCCCGCTGGTGGAGCAGGTTGGGTCCTTTAAGCATCCTAGCCATTTTACTTTTTCTGAATGTTTTAATGGTGCAGCTTTTACTAGACAAAAAGGATGTACTGTGGTGTCTTCTCTTTTTTCCTCTTGCCTTTTGATCTTCACATCACTGAAAGCAAACACCTGACAATAGGGACAAAGTTCTTCCTGTATTTAGGAACCTACATGCAAACTTGATTCAGACTTCAGGCTGTTCACAAGGCAGTCAGTATCTTAGTGAATCTAAGCCTGGGTCAGCAATGTTGTTGTGGTCCTTTCATTGAAACACACTGATGGATGTTCATGGMAGGCACTGATGCCTCAGTGGGAGAAAAAAAAGGTTGTGTGACCACAGGCACAGTCCTGGAAGAGAATCTGTTGGATGTTAGCTAGCTATTGGTATGGTTGATTTAAAGAAAAACGCCATTAAAGTTTAATACTCTTTATTGCATTTATGTCAAAAGAGAAAATTAGTATCACTAAAGTTCATTTTTCTCTGCCTCATTCTCAATTTGGAGAAGTTTTAGAATACTTTTTACTTATGCAATGTCCTTGTGCATTTTACTGACAGAACATAAATGGGAGGCACTAGTGAGAACATGAGCAGTTTTAAAGTCTCAGAAAAGCCATGCAAATTTTTATTTTTACAGAAATGTATCTTTCTGTGTCTCTAATGCAAAAARCCAGAGCTCCCTTACAGATTGTTTAGTCAAGAAGGTCTTGCATTACTTCTTGATAATAACTCTAAATGACAAAGAAGGTGAAAGTGTAACTGATTATAGCAGGTCTTGTGCAGGGCTTGACTCTGTTTAAGAAGATGAAGAAATGAACAGATTAATGAAACAAGAATATTGGTTGAAGAGTTGAAAAATTGAAAAAATTCCATTAAAAATGAATACTGTTTYGAGCAATTACTTTGTACTGCATAATGAATAATAAAGGAGAATGCCCTAGGCTGATTTGCTTTATTAAAGAGTGGTGTTTACATCTTCCTTCTATTGTAATAAAAAGCCAGGGCAAAAAAGATAGACTTGAGCATGATACAGGGATTGAGAAATAAATTAATGAACATGAGAGCAGAACTATATTTGAGTTTCTGGTCTTGTTCTTTTAATGTGTTTTGACAGGAAAGCTTAACTTTTTTACTTTTTTTTTCTCTGCCCATTTCTTCTAGGTTATAAAGTGTTGGCCCTCCTTGATGTGCCTGAAAAGAATCAAGAAGAAGCTGATGTGTATATCCATGTCACCTACATTAAGAAGTGGGACATATGTGCTGGAAATGCAGTGTTGAGAGCTTTGGGTGGCCATATGACTACCCTGACTGGTGAAGAAATTAGTTACACTGGCTCAGATGGCAATGAAGGAGGACTTATAGCCAGTATCAACATGAACCATAAAGCACTAATTGAAAAACTGCCAGATCTGGAAAAAACGTCACACAAATAAGCGCGAGTGATGCAGAAGTACAAGTTGTGCTTTCGTAGCCTCCAGATGCTCTGTCTGAAGAAGCGGGTGTGAAAACGTGCTGGAAAAGATGCACAGCAAAGCAAAACAGTTTGGTGTGGGTTTGGGGACTCTATCTTGCATTGGGTTTTGTCAGTGGTGGTATTTAAAAAGAATAAAATAATAATAATCGGAAGTAGGAAGGGGACCGATGGTCTCGCACATCAGTTTCCATGGTTGTTTTTTTTCAGACTGTTTTCATGCAGTTCTTATACTCAAGGTGCATTTACYATATATATTGGTGAACATAGGTGAACTAAAGAAAAATCCAATTTTTTTTTAGTAAAATAACCTAAGTATTTCTCACAGATTTCTTGAAACCTTTTACATCTTACTRTAGTTTTAGTGATTCCATAATAAATTATGTAGGGAAAAAAGCTTGATTTGTATAGACATCTGATAACTGTAAACAATCATGACCTCATATTTTTGTATCCCCTGAATAGAAAGCACAAGAAGGTTGATTCAAATCTATATGCAGCAACAGTTTATCTTTGACAGTGTGGCACTCTCTGCTTTTTAAGAGAAAAAAAAATGTTCTGTACTATTTTGACTTCTTTTCTGAAGATGTAAACCAGTTTTAGTTCAGGTGGGTTGTGACTATCAGTGTTTTATTAATCAGTGTAATTATTTCCTTATACCTTTTTAAAAGAAGGCAGCATTTCCWTGTATAGTTTTTAGCAGTTACTTCTCCTTTATTTCTGCAAACAGTGTTGAAGATGCATGCTAGTTTTTTCTCTAATGTAGGGCTTGTTCATCATGTGGTGTTTGTGCCTATAGAAGCAACTTCTTCCATCAGTACCTGTTATTTTGTTTGGGTTTTCTTTCCATTGGACAGAGTCATAGGGAATGAGTTTTACAGAAATAGTGGGTTGACAGGTTATTTCCATTTCCAACACAAGATATGAACCAGCACTTTTCCTACAACTCCAGGAATAGCTTTGTCTTTTTAGCTTGCAGCAGACTCTTTCCTGCAGAAAGCTCTTCAGCCATTCCAAACAGCTTCTGCTTATTTGATCTGGGGTAATTTACAGAGGGACGAGAAACCATTTGAACTTGAATCCRCTTAAGCAAGTTTGAAGAACATGTGGCACTTGAAGTACAGCTGGGTCTGCAAAACTGTACTGAGAAATGTTCTTTGCAATCCAGTACATACAGAAGAAGAAGAAGATACCAAATGACAATTTGTTGTACCTCTAAAATAYGTGGACTTCTCCAGACATGTAACCATCTGCATTGTTGTTCTTTGCATCCACCTGAAAGGTTTCAGAAGGTTAAAATGTACGTGTTACTGGAATTATCAGAAACTAAGCTGCCTATCTCTCGCCAAGAAATGCTAAAATTCCTAGTTAATGTAGGTGGTTTCTGCTCAAAGTTTGTTCAGGATTGTCTTAGGCTGCTTGATCCAAAGCCATATTTCCTTTAACTTTTCATTTTGTTAGTGAGAACTGCTGTTCTGATTAAAAAGAGGTTTTTCCCCTTAGGTCAGTTGTGGATGGAGAATGTTTAGATACTGCTTTCAACTTCTAGCTGCAGTTCACATTTCCAAAAGACTTCCTGGATGTTGCACACCTACAGATACAGACTTTTATTTMTTAAAYTTACAGGCAAAKGAGACTGAAGSTTAGTCCTACGAGCCTTTWGGTACAGGTAGTTGTTTGGAGAACTTCTCTTCCAACACAGACACTATTGCTGTTCTTTGAAAATAACTTTTACACATGTAGATAATAAACAAAGCAATTTTACTTTCAGTTCTTAAATTTAAGAAATTGCTATSTGCTATGATAAATAAGTGATCATCCCCTTTTTAAAAAGGATCTATTCTATTTCAAAAAGTTGTTGAGCTTCCAAACTTCATTGAAGAATAAAATATTTATCAAGGATTTTAACATTTTACAAGAAGATTGCAGCTTTTTAAGGCTGATTTAAATGTCTTAAATCCTCATTTAATGAAGAAAAGCTGTATGTTTCTTTSTTAAAGAACATGGATTAAAATTTAAATATGAGAAATAGCCATAGTTAGCCTAGTATAAAACCTGATTGTGTCACAGAGTTTGAATGCACAATATTTAAGTAGGCAATTAAGATAAAATCTGGCAAGTCAGGGTTTTAGAATCCGCTTGAAATCCTATGTAAACATACTTGCTAAAAATGGGACTGGTTTTATTTTGGGAATACTTCTATTGCTTCCTTGCATAAGCTGTGATCAGACTTCCTGTATGGGAAATGAAAAGTGTTATGTAATGTACAAGGGCTTACTTGTATCTYAGTTGAAGGCATAGACCAGTGAACAAAAGTATGTGCCTAAGTTATTTTTTCTTAGGAAAACAAAGTACCTTAGGAGAGGCCCTCTTTCCTTCCCCCCACATGCTGGCTAAAATGCCTAGCCTTCCATTAGGAAGACTTGTGCTTGTTTAGACACATTAATATCCTGAATTGCTTTGTTGCAGTGGATCACAGTGTTCAGTACCTTTCACAGGGGACCATTACTGGCCTAATCTCACTCCCGGTGAAACTGAGGAAGAGGTGAGAGTGTGTTTCCCAGTTAATTACTTGTAGTAGGGCCTGAGCTCATAGAGCTTTCTTGCAGTTGAGGGCTAAGGTAGTGCTTGTGGTCTCCCAGTGAAATTTAAGAGCAGCTGCTTGGGCGTGAGAATAGGTGAGTAGCTGGTGAATATCGGTTTCAGATGTCATTTTGCAATAAATGTAACTCTTATGCAGACYAGCAAGTATTCACAAGTGCTTGCTTAGTGCACACATCCCAGTGCACTTTGTATAGTGTTAACACTCAGTGTGTCATTTCTTTGACTGTGTTTATGCTCCATAATGAAAATTTCTGCTTAAATTCCAAATATTTGTTTGGTCTCATCAGAGTGGATGTGACTTAACCTAATGCAGGTAGGAAATCATACCATACCCTCATCTCACTGCTGGGCTTACAACAGAGTTCTTTACATCTTTTCCACGTGAAGCTGTCACACACCATTTTTAGGGATGCTACTTAAAACAATTGCATGTTGTAGATGGGTCCTACAAAAGTATATATTTTTTAAAAATCTTAATTTAAAAAAAATCATGGTAACATTCTAGTTTCAAATAAGGGAAGTAAGAGGATGTATTATTTTAGCATTGGTTTTCCAATGGTGGATATTTTGAGTGGCTATTATGATTAAGGTGGTTGCAAGTGAAATTATTCTAAAGYTGTATGTATTTTCTCTTTTTCATTCTTCTAAAAAGAGTGTATGGTAGCATAGATAATRCCTGGTACTGTACCAAGAATCCTAGCTTTCATTCCTTGAATGAATGTTTTCTAAATAAATGGACACAGAAATAAATGGGTTGAATATTGTATTTAACTGGTTTTGAGATTAACCTATTTACCAGACTTTTACAGATGGATTTATGAGCTGTTTGTTCTGATCTACAGTGCACATAGTGATAATGAAAGTACTTAGTAGATATGGCATACTTAGATAGTCAGTTAACCATATAGGTGAAGGTGCAAAGTCATCCAGTGATATTGTTCCATACATTTGCTTCATGGCTGTTACAGGGGACAGATTTGCTTACTGGTTTCAAGTGTAAGAAAAGTTTTGATTTTTTTTTTTAATGGCTGGAGACCAGAGGTGGGGAGCGGAGTCAGTACTGGGATTGACCTCTGCTTTTTTGTTTATAAATGATTGTATTCAAATATCCTTGTAGCATCTTGTTATTTATTTGGGTTGTACAAGAACCAGTAGTGCAGTATTGTTTACATCCTGATTTAATGTCTAAAACAAGGAGTCCACATCTTGCAAGAATTGTGCAGTGAAAAGTGAGGAAGTGTCATTCTGGGCCTCTGCTGTATTATGCCAGCAGAGAATGGCTGCTTCCTTGTCTCCTGGATGTCATTCCAGTAGCAGTTTCTCTCACAGAAAACTGCTTTTCTAGGCTGCTGTCTCCCAACCTCTTGTACATGCCCAACCTCTTTGTACATCTGTTTTGTGAATTAAACTAGAGCAGTGGAAAGAAGTAGATGGCTGTGCTGAAGAAGTTGCAACAGAGGGCAATTATTTTTGTTTCTTTATTTTTAAATTGCATTGGTTGTTTCATGTCTCTTGTCTTTCAGGGGTTAGATAATGATACAGATAAGATTCAATGGACAACAACAGCCTGTGGGATTTTAAGCCCAAGCAGAAGGGGGGCAGGAAAGACTGCCTCTAACCAAGGCTAAGCTGAATGGATGGTTTTCATTCAGGCATCTCATGCTGAGCCCTTCTTCAGTGCTTTAGTGGTTTAGGCCCTTTCACACAAACAATTACAGACTTGACTTTGGCAAAATATCACTGATAGTCTTGTCTTCTAATCTGCTGTCCTCAGTGGAAAAAACTGCACTATATCCACTTCACCATAATGTAAGTCACTGAAGCAAGGTTGTAGTAACTCTGAGGACTCAACTGCTTGACTTGTGAACCACAACTTTTTAGTGGCACTTTTTGCAATGATGTCCTAGTATTTGCTGTGAGTGTCTTCCTCCCCACAAGCAGGTCATGCATGCACAATTCATATTGAGAAGCTGTTGAAGCCTTGTATGTTATGGTTTTCAGGTGCCACAGCCGCTCTTCCAGCTCTTTGTGAGAAGTGCTCATCCAGTTTCCTTCTGAAGCTCTCTCTGGAGCCAGTAAATAGTGATAACTTTTCCCTCTTTGTTCTTCCTCTCTGTTTTCTTCTAATCCTTGATCCTTTCTTAGTCAGTGTGGACAAGAAAAATGAGAGATCAAAGGTGAAGATARTCCCAAGATGAGAGGAACCCAGCAGTCAACTATCCAATTTATCCTGAAGCTGGTAATGTTTGGGACTAAGGTCTAAGGTTCTTCTGATTCTACCAGAAGTGAAATAGTTGCCAACAGAATAATGGGAACGTGAAGAGGTTCATGCAGTTAGGGGTACTGAACATACAGAAAATATGCAGATGGACTAAGGAGAACTTAAACACCCAAAAAGAAGGAGAAAATGGTTTTTCAGTATAATGTTCCAAGCATTTAGCATTTCTGGCCCCCTTGGGTGCAGAGCTTCGTTGCTTATGACAGAGGCTGCACTGGCCCTCTGTGAAAGGCCTGGTTTTGTTGAACTCAATTGCAGTATTCCCACTAAACTCGATGTGAGCAGCACCAAGCCTGATAAAACAGGAACAATAAATTAAGCTGAATTGTGAAAAGCTCAACATGTGTCAATAGAGCAAACAACCTGGGTTGTGTTAAAGTTGCCTCTTAACAGCTTTAGTCTACATTTGGAAATGTTATCCCAGTGTCTGAGGTTCTAAGTCTGCCAGGTTATTCTATGGTCTACAGTTGATAGACCCCACTTTCAGGTAACGTTGTTTTCTACTCCWATTGTTCCTTATTTGCAATTCACATTTCATTTTTTCTCTCCAAAGGATAAGCAACACTCCAGCATTTTTACTGTTGTCCCACAAAATTGTATTACCATTTTCCAGTTGTGTGCCAAATTGAAATAACAATTCTAAAAATAAATTCTCTGAAAATACTGGTCTGTGAGGGTATTTTTCTATATTTTGTCTTTCTAGGGGGTATTTATTGTTTCTTTGTGCTCCAGATTATTTTTTTTTAAGTAATGCATGCTATGTTGCTTCAGTTGTGCTGTATCCATCATGTGTGTGACACTTCCTGCCTGAGAAGTTACTGATTRGTCCAGCCAAGTTTGTGATAAATATAATTCAAGATCTCCACTGGTTTTGTTTTCATACCTGTGTTGCTGTGAAGGCTGGTCAGTTTGTGAAAGTGAGTRCTTAGAAATCCCCCAGGTAGTATTGCTCTTTGGAGCTGAAGAAGTTTTCCTTCCAACATCATTTCCACATCTCTTCCTAATTACATTGTGCCATTCTGCTTGAGTCTCTTTCCATGAGAACAGTAGTAGCAGGGTAGTAACTGCAACATTATTAGCCCTTATTATGTTAATGTGCTACTCTTCATAAGTGAAACCATGGAGCAAGTTGAAAGATCCTTTAATGTCCCACATCAATATGTGAGCATTTTAGGCAGTTCTTGAATACAACTTCAAATAYGTTTCTTCTCACCCTTACCAATGTATGCAAGACTGGATGTACAATGAAATTGTCTGTCCTCCTGGACTTAGGCAACACATGCCACAGAGTCGTACACAGATGTTTTGAAAACCCTGGATTATGTGTGATCTAACAAGAKAAGGAATTTGGAGTCTGTTGCAATGCTCCAAAATGCATCTTCAGAAAGATGAAACTCAGAGGAGGAGGGATTCTTAAGTTCATGTCTCTGTRCRTGTGGGTACATGGCTTGTTGTAGGCAYTTGTATCCTTTGGGAAGGAAGCCTGAAGGGCCCGGACAGGGGTGGCTTTGTGCTCTATGCTGTCAATTATTTACATGAGGCTCTCAAACGTGCCTTTCTCACACCTGATCTGTCATGTCCTGCCCCAGAGCCAGCATTTTGCAGGTTTCATTGTTTAGAGCAGAGAGAAAGGTAACGTGTAACACTGTACAAAAATTATACAGACCATGGTGGCATCCTGCTTCTCAACAACATAAACCAAATTCATGTCTCCTGTTTGTCTGTTGGCTCAGCTTCTTGCATATATTGTGTTCCACAACTTCTTGTTTTTATTCTTTTCAGACAATCATGCTGAAATCGTCCATATTCAATTCTTAAGTGTAAGCTAAGCTGGTTAGAAACGCAGTAAGTTTAGTTTATGCTGTGCATGCCTGAGAGCCACTTGTAKGTTTCTTTCTTTGTGCAGTAGTAAGGCTGTCCTGAGTAGACTTCTCATCTCTTGGTACATGGGCATCCTGCACACGAAGTATATCCTGCAAACAGAATGTTTTGAGCTGGAAGCAACCCACARAGAGTTCCAACTCTTAAGTGAATGGCCCATASAGGGATCMAACCCACAAGTTTGGCATCATTTGCAAAACTGCTCTAACCAACTGAGCTGAAGGCTTTTCAGTCACTAAAAGCCCTCTAACAAGTATCAGTTCATCTGCACTGCTACAGTAATTGAACTATTTTCCAGGATAATACTGCACAACACTGTTTTAGCTTGGTCTGGGCCCTAACTCAGCTGCTTAAAGGTTTTCTAGGAGCCTTCAGTCATAGACAATTTCTGATCCCCAGGCAAAGGGCTGAAGCTCCACTACAGAGGATGGAAGTTTGAGCTGGCACCAGCAGAAGCAAAGATTATACAGTCAGGTGGCTGGGAGGGGGCTGTGGGAATGCTTTGCAATCAAAATGCAGTGGTTGCCCATCATCTCTGCTGTAGGCCTAGTCCTGGTGACCCTTTACTTGTCATACATCTTAAGTAAAATGACTCCAAATTACAGGAATTCTTCCAAATTAAGTGCTGTGATCTAAATGAAATGCACAACAAACATTGTATTGATAGGTAATAATTCTGTAAGGGTGTGCACAGTGCTGAAGCTAGACAGATTTGGCTTTTACATTTGAAAAACTGCTCATTTTTCTTCCAAAGGGATGTGTTCATTAAGGATGTGTCAAGTTTGCAGTCCTCTCATCTGAACTCCACCTGGGCTGGGTTTATATGTTCTGTTTGTATTTGCAGAGGGCCAATAGCAATACCACTCTATTTCTGCAAGGGGAGAGTGTTCAACTAAAATAAATAAAAGSCATAAAATAGATATAAAAACTGTWCTAGGGGAAAGGCTAGTGCTTTAAMCTGCTTCCCATAATATTCTGAAATCTTAATACCTGAACCTGATGGAAATATTTTTATCAGCAGTAAAGATTTTAGTTTATCTTAGCAAAAGTGAAGTATTTCTTGTATGCAACTTTTTCTACTGGAATTGAACTGAACTAACCCAGATCTCTCTTTGCTATTCTGATAAGATACCAATCTTCCCTTACAAAAATAGTTTTATGCCGGTGTAACAGTGGCTTTTGGAACCTAAATTGCACTCTATCTTAATAGATTTAGACTAAGAACACGACAAATGGCAGAAAAGCTTTCAGTGTTGACACAGTGGTCTCTAAAGGGCTTAGAACAGA
>CADDXX010000172.1:1442052-1487346 GCA_902810485.1 Alauda arvensis | reverse complement strand
AGTTAAGCGGGCACAATTGATGCAATTTGATCTTCCTTCAAGATAGCAAAGAACTGGTTTCTTTCTGGCCTTTCTTAAACATGAGAACAATTGTACCTATCCTTATCTGGAAATGTTTCATCTTGAAGCAATTCATCACACATTTCCAGGCTCTTTCAGGTCACTGTGCTTGCAAGAACAGTGGCCACGCTAATATTTTATCAGCTTCTTGCTACTGAACTTGTTTGGAGTTTCTTTTTCTTATCTCCTGTCACTGACATCTGTTGTCCTTTGTGTTCACTTCTCACATGCAGGGAAAAAAGTAATTTTCTCTTTCAGCTTTTTGCAGGAAGCTGGCTATGCTATAATCCACAAGCACCTTCCAGGACTGTGTTAAAAACGTGATATTACATCTTTCTTTGCATTGCCTTCATTTGTACCACTTGGACTTCTAGTGACTGTCACCTCCAGGCCTGTGGAACAGAGAAAAAAAAAAAAAAGCCCCAGCTAAAGCAGGGGTGCATTGTTCTCCACAGACTCATTTAGTCAAATCTGAGGCTAGAGGAGAGAGAGGAGCAGTTCTGAAGAACATCCATTTGCTACATCCCAAGCTTTATTCTCCTGCAGGGATGGTTGGTCCCCTATGAAAGCCAATGTAAATGTGTCCTTGWCTGCCAGAGGGATGGTACAGATACCAGAAAGCCTAACAACAACAGCAAAAAGAAGGGCTGGGGAAAGCTAGGCATCCTAATTTTAAACAGAGAGCTAACTTGGGAGTTGACATTTATGTGTGCAAGTAATTCCTTCTGTTAATTATATATAGCTGCGTATTTAAGTACGACAATTAAAATGTGAAAATGAAGTTCCTTAGCTACTTTGGGAGATGAAAGAGAATTTGTATTAACAAAAAAAACCAAAAAAACAAACAAACAAAGACAAAAAACGAAACAAAACAAAAAACCTAGAAAGCATTGTTCATTTGTTTGAGCACTGTCCACACTGCTTTGAAATGCTTYGAATCACTGAGTCTTTCTTGGTCTGTGTTCATCACAGGCTCTTTCTGCAGTGCAGTCTCTCCTAYCAGGACTCGGCTGAGCTTTGCTGGGGGGGTGGGCTGAGGGTTGTGGCTCATTGTCCTACGCATTGACTGGGGTCAGCAGAGGCAAGACCATCTGCACACTTGCTGARGGTGCACTCAACCCCACTGTGCCACTGATGGAGGTGTTGAACAGCAATGGTCTGTGTGGGCCCCTGAGGGACATCGCTCATCACTGAGCTCCATCTGSACTCAGCTCTCTGGATGRGACCATCCAGCCAATTCCACTCCAACTATCAACTCCACACTTCTAAAACTTAGAGAGAAGGATGATGTGGGGATCATGTCAAAGGTCACTCAAATCAAATACTTAGTCTGAAAATTTCATATCAAAATGAGATGAAAAATCATGATKATGATGTACTGACAGCCAAGAAGAAAATATCCATCACTGGTATTTAATAAAATTTGCTTTTAAGCCAAAGCGAAAAAATTGCATGGATGAATTACTTAGGGTTTGGTTTGATTTGTGTTTTTTTACTCTTTTGTTTGTAGGTGTTTTTTACTTGAACTAACATCCTTTAAGACCAAAATTTATTAAAAATACAAAGTTCACTCTTTTATGCTGTTTCCTCCTTGTAACCCTAAGCAGAAAGGGATATTTATGCAGGTGACAGTAGTTTTGTCTCAGGAGTCTTAAATGTCTTAAAGACTCTCTGAAGCATTTTATGATGGGGTTTGACTTAAATCTAAACTGCATTATTCAGCTGACTGCTACAGTGGAAGGGTTTGTGAGCCCTTAATCAGAACTGCAAACACTTGAGTGCCTTGAAAATCCTTCCAGGGTGAATTCCCACAGAACTCCCTCAAAGGAAAACTCAGGATGGGAATTTAAAGTACAACTAAATGCCTAAGTTCTAGTTTTTGTCTCAGATGTATGACTGCTTTTTGCGAGAGTAACTTTTGAATTTCCCTTCTTTTTGTGGATGTTAGAATAGGTACATTTCTGAGCAGTTTTTAKCAATAAACCTGTTAGACATCTGAAACTTCAGAGACAATTCTGCTTTTCTATTTTCTTTTAGAGCCCTTGGTTGGCTCCAAATACTTTGTGCATTAAAAGGAAAAGGAACTGGTCTGCAGAACAATTTCTATGATTGTGGAKGCAGATTTGAAGGCAAAATCTGTTTTCAATTTCTCCTTTGTTGTAAGGCATTAAATGATTTATATCTGATCTAAAAATCAAAATCTTTCCAAATTGCCACTTCCTTTCTTTCTTTCTTTCTCAGTTCCTGTTACATGTCTGCATCCAAGAAGAAACTTGTGCTGGGAGACTAACTGGGAAAGGCTTGGGCTAATATGAGGTGAATYTGAGCAGTTCAAGGAACTTTCAGGTCCTCTGTGCTATAGACAGTAGAAGCAGAGGCAGGAGTGCATTTATCCAGAGGTACAGTGCCCTCCATTTTGCACTGAAAGAGCTAAATTGTGGGGAATTAGCAACTTTTCCTCTTTGGGCTATATGTCTGGGGTTTGGGACAGACTTGGCTTGTGAGYTTATAGAGCAATTTGTTCTCCTCTGCCTCCATTTTGATTTAGAAAATTTTGAATTACATTTGCAGAATTTCTTTTAGAATGCAGAGTAATGGCATCTTTAAAAATTAGCATTAAATGAATTTGTACCAAGGTTGATCTTTCTAACCTCATTGGCCTAGCAATGAGGTTAAGGTTTACCTACATTTTTCCTGTTGCAATTTGCTCTTTTTGAGAGTGCTAAGGGACCACACAGTCACTCASTAAGTGCTAAGGAGAAGAGTCAAAAAAATGATGTTCCAATGCTTTTCTTTTTTTCCTGTGAGTTGAAAAAATGAACATTTTTTATAGATAAGTAAGCTTGTGGTGGACACCATATGAGCCAGGATCACTGTCTCATTGTAAAAAATGGCAAAGCACATGCAAGGTGTGTCATGGCCAGTAGATAAATTATGACTATTAAAAAATTATGGCTGTCCTTGTTATTGTAACTGTCGCTTGAGCTTATAGCAGGGAGAAGGGAAAGTAAAGATGCAATTTAATAGCAGCTTGAAGCAGAGCTACAGAGATATCAGGGTTARAACCCTTCTTGGCAGTTGCAGATGGTGTCACAAAAAGCTTTTGCAAAAACTTCTCTATGAGAGTAGRATGTGGTTGTGAAGCTCCCCAAGCTTGGAGGTTTTCAATATCAGGCTGGATAAAACTATAAACAACCAGATCTAGATCTGGTGACAATTGTGTTTGAGCAACCTCTGGGATRGTTGGACTACTGACCTTTAGAAATCCCTTTTCTCAACATTTCTTGAGCATATGAGATTARGATTAAAATGTTCTGAATAGTTGTTGGGAAAGTCCTCTGGCAGGACTTTTGGGTCCCCTAGTACTACAGAAGGCTTCACATGGTTAGCACATGGGTTTCACTGCCCCTTTTAAGCTCCTCAAGCTCTCTGCAAATCCTGGTTAGATCATCAGAGGATAGCTGTGGAAGTAGGAAGATCTCATTTAATGCAAAGCAAAAGGAATTCTGAAACAAAACTGTATTACAGGATTTTTTAGTGTTTTTTTTACTGGATTATTTTTTGCCTTGTTTGCTGACATTTTTTATCGCAAATTTCTCATCAGTTATTTAAACTGTTCATAAAAACTAGGATCAGTGTACATGAACTTCAGCCCCTTTCAGAGATAAACCCTCTAGTGAGAGGCTCTGCAGCACTGAGTTACTTCCATAAACAGTAGCTAAGCCAAGTCAAGCAGGGMAAACAAATCAATGAGAAAGGAGAACAGGCAAAACTGGGACTATTTCCAAATTCAGCTGTTTCTTAGTGGAAAAGAATGACATTTAGTAGACCTTTTTGTGTTGTATAGAAAACATCCTGGGCTGAATAACTCCAGTTGTTCAGGCACAGGCTTAAGAAGGAAAACATCCCTGTAGCTGAGAGGCTGCAAGGCTGACATTCGTAGGAATATTTGCTCTGTTCATTCTTTCTCCATTTCTATCAGGCAGATATAACAGAAAAAAACCTTCAGGAAACTGTCCTCAGAGATATCTGCACATGCTTCAGGTCAGCTCCTAGCCACATACAGGAAAAGCTGGATTAAGGTCCCACCTTTTCATTTGTTACCTCTCCTCCCCTCCATTCCTCACTCTATCCTTGGTAAGCACTGCTCTGCCATGGATTCCACTGTCACTGTCACAGCAGAACAAACCCATCTGCTGCTGCTGCCCTTCCCTGGCTTCTTGCTGCCTCCAACACTSTCCTGACCCTGTGCAGAGCTGTTTAATATCTCTAACACAACAACTTACCTGGCAAAAAAATGGGGAAACATTTAATACCTGAGACAGGCAGTTACACAGTTACTCAGTTACTCAGAAGGAGGATGCAGGAGGCAGCAGCTGAATTGCACTTGCTTGACACAAAAGTGCCTGCACGACTCTGACCCATTGGCACTTTGTGGTAATAGCTCCTGAAATGCAATCGTATTATTTTTCTATYTCCAGTGAAGTAAAGAAGCAGTTTGGCACCTTTGTTGTGTCAGTCTTGGAAAATTATTCACCTTTATATTGCTTGACAGCAGAGTTCAATATATGAAACTTAGGAAAGGACCATAGATCATTTTTATAGCTTCACAGCTAGTCTCATAAAAGGCTTATGGAAGATGCTTGTGTGAGGAAGCTTCTGCAGCCTATACACAGTGGTGCTTTGGAAAAATTCCAGGCTGGCTGTCTGCTCCTTAAACATGTTCTGTTGTTCCAAATTTTGTGATCTGGTGGCATCAGTGTCAGAAGGACCAGAGAAAGAAGTTTGGAGTGCCTGCCCCTCCTCTCTCAGCTTCAACTGTAACACTGGTATGATACTGGGTAATGACAAAACTTCTGATTTTCCTAGAGAAATCAAAGCATGAATGTGGTGAGTTGCAATTTTAGAGATTTAAATTCGTGCCCCTACTTTGTGATTTTGTGCAAGTTTACTACCTGATACAACCAGTGATAGTTTCCTGTTCACCTCTCCCAACTCTGCAACATTGAGCATGCCCAGTTTTGTCAGAAGATTTTTCACATTTTGCTGTTGCTGATGAATTCAGATCTTCATTCCTTTGCCCTGTGACAGCCAATTTTGAGTGCTAGTTTTAAATCCATCCATTTACTGAGTGTGCAGAGTACCATTCTGACCAACCTCCTTATACACAGGTCAGTCCAAAAAGGAACTTCACCATAGAAGACTAGACAGGAATCTCCCAAAATGTCACTTTTTAGTTAAGAGATCATTAGACCAGAGTATTTCTGATATCCCAGATTTGCTAATTTCTGGCTAGGCTGCACAAGCATGTCCACTGTATTTTCTCAGTCTCATTTCCCACCACACAGTAATAAAAATCAAGCCTCTTCTCCTCTCCTCTCCTTTCACAATAGTTAGTGATTTCTTCAGCCAAGGATGGCAGCTGCCTCTACTGTTGCAATGGCAATGCAAATGTGGCCCACTCTGGTCTGACTGGTCCATGGTCTGAGGTTATCAGTCCAGCTGCTCAGATATGTGTCCACATTGGGATTTAAGCAAGAAATTAAAGTTGTGATAAATAACACATGGAACAACACACCTTATTTTGGAAATGTTGAGTCTAGTGCTGATAAGATAAAAAACAAAACAAAAAAAAAGGTGAAAATGGACAATAAATGGAMAATGCAGAAGATTAAGAAATTAAGAAATGATCTGTAGAGCAACAAAAACCATTCTACAAATCACTTTAATAAAGACAATAATATTTCAGAGATTCACTGGTCAATAGTTTGAAAGCTTAATTTTYAATTCTGTACTTGCATTATTAAAAGCACCAATATATTATCTTTCTTGAGATAGTGTAACAATTAGCTTTTAAGATATGGTCATATGCATTGTTTGGAGATATGGAATGCTTTCAGATTAATAAGAGAAATTTGATTTAATAAATTACAGAGAACCTGCCSCCCTCCAAAAAAAAAGTTGMAGTCAGAGCTAGAAGACAGCAAGAAAGTTAAAATACCATTTTTCACATTTAAAAGACATAAATAGAGGTTACACAAATGCATCATTTATTTACCTAAAGTAATAACACTGTCTTCCAGAAATAACATAAAATAAAAAGACAGTTGTTGCCGATGTGTTTGTTTGGAGTCCTACTCAATTACAGTATTTTTAGTCATCAGGTTTTACTCTGCCTTCTCTCTGTGGGTTGTTGGAGATTTCCTTCTGAAGAAGAGTTGGTTGTTTGAAAGATTTAACTGTGCCCCTGGAAAACATTGAYTCATATTTCTGGGATCTCATGCAAAAAAGGCCACTGCCCACCTGGATGGACCTTCTATTRAACACTTCAGCATGGACACTGAGAAGCATCCTCAGGGCTGCCTGAAACAAGTGGAAGACGGATGTAAAAAATTAATTACTGTAATGAAAATATGAGTACCACTGAAACTGTTTCTGATAAACATTCCTAATTTCCGGTTTTYATTCTTTCTAATTCAAGTTCTTTAATAAGAAGTACAAACCTCCTCCATGCCTTTTATGTTGCTGCACGACTGGTGACCTGCCAARCTCTGCCACAGAGGGGAAGCAGAGTATCATTGTAAATCCATGGTGTTTAAGCAGCAGTTCCAGCTTTCTGATCTGAAAGCTGTTGAAGGATTTCAACTCCTTTCTGATTCGAGAGGAGTTGAAGCTGTGTTAGTAAAAGAAAAAGCTTTGAACCTTTTCCAGCACCAACTTGTTTGCAGTGTTTCCCTCTTCATAGTAATTGTTGTAAATGATGACAAACTACCTGGAAACAGGATGCTCACAGGTTGGTTCCCCTTTTGGACAGTAATGTATTGTCTGGCTGCAGAAAAACTTCCTTAGCCTTGTTCTGGGATGTCAGGATTGTAACTTAAAATGAAAACAGTTACTTTAGAAGATACGGATTAACTGTTACAAAGATTTCTTTTCTGAAATGGCTGATGAGGAACACAGGAGTTTAATGTCAGTGGAATAGAATGAGTGATGGAATACAGCATGAGTGATGTATCACAAACAGGCTGAAAATTGTGACTGCGTTATTGTATGGTATTTTTTATAGTCAGACCTTTGGGTGAGTGCTGGCTGGAGCAGTCATCTACAGATGTGAAAGTGACCTAGACCAAGCTATATCTGTGCAGAGCTTCTTTTAAATAAATCTTTGAGATAGTAGGTGAGCCTGAGAGTTCCTTTAGTTTGGGTGATGAGCAAAAGGGTTGTAATAGTATCAGGTCCTAGGTATGTGAGAGAGATTGTTGCTTTTCCTAATATTTGTATGTGAATGCTTCAGAAAGATTGAAAACCATCAGGGATGTCAACAGTCTGGAAAGTTACCAAGTGAGTGTGTGGAGCTAATTTGCCATTTCCAAAGAAGAGAAGATTTAAAACATTGCATGGCAAGAGGGATGAATAGAAAAGATAAAAACTGTGTAAGTTATTTCAAGCRATGTCTGCTAGGAGGAAGCTGAATTTGGAAATTAAGTCCTACTAATGCYACCAGATTTACTGACGTCATGGGATTAATGTTATTATTCTTTTAGAATTGCATGTGTATTGACAGGGGAARCTAATAATAGCCCTGCTGCCTCTTTAGGAACCCATGTGTGCTCTCAGATGAGTACAACAAAATCRGTGCTGCAGCCCAAAGCAATCTCATGTGTAAAACTGTCCTCACTGAAGTGAGTGGAAAGGATTGGTTTTGCACAGATGTTAACATGGCAGGACACTGTCCTCTGATTCAGGCATGCTGCTGAGGGGGTTGCTAATGGGCATCAAAAGCCTGCTCTGAAACTTCTGATTTATAATGCACTGTCKGGTATGAGGCTAATGAGGAAAGCCCAGATGTTGATCTGGGTAAGGTACTAATTACTTTGTTTCTTCTTCCTGTCTGATGTCAAACTGTGGAGTGCTTTGAGAGTCCAAGGAGAAAGAAATTAATCCCAACAGAAAGGCAGGAGTTAGAACACAGCATCTGCAATAGTGAGACAGCTGATGCACTGCACTCCAACCCTCTGGTCTCCCAGGACTGTACCACTCAGATGCTTGATTCTTCCTGCATTCTTTTCCCAAGCAGGACCCAGGACAGGGTCTGGTGGCAGACCTGAGCACCCAGTCAGGACTGAGGTTCTTCATTTCAGAGGCAAGAATTAGGGTCGGTTCCTGCAATGCCCAGAGAATCTGAAGAGTGAATTGCCACTATAGCATTCAGTGAAAACCATCTTAGCTGCTGACCTGTAGGCCTCAGGAATATTAAGTTAACCTTTTTAGTTCCCTTTAGCTCTCTCTGTTTCCACTACTTTCATTGCTTGCTTCCTGCCCGAACTCTAATGCAGGACTTAGCAAGAATTTGAAAAGGAATTACGAAATTCAAAAAAATCTTCAGAAATAGAAACTTGGGTTTTGTTTTCCTCAGAAAACAGTGAAGATTATTTTAATGGGATAATGTAGTCATAACATGGAAAGATTTTATTTTATGGGGGGTTTTCTCAGTGGTGGTGGTATTTGTTTAAAAAGGAGAGTTTTTACTCAATGGTAATAAATTCTTCCTTGATTATTTTAGACAATTTTCTTTAATTTTTCTTAATGSAAGCAAGCTGTTAGAAGAACATTGGTGTAAAAATAGAATGTAAAATCAACTCTTTTTACAGTATTGGAAATACTGTGCACTTCCTAAAGCATTTAGGATTTGCTACAAAAGCAAGAGTTTTAAATACCTGTGATTCCAAAAGATAGCATATATCCGTGTTCATTAAGTATTTTATGGAAGTCTTAACACACAGATGACAATTTTTTTTTTTAATCTTCTTAGGTTCATTATGATTCTAATTCAAAGTCGAGAAAACTTTCATTCCTGTGTGTCAGTTACTGAATTTTTGTTTCTCTTGCTTAACACCCGTTTTTAGCAGAGCAGGTGACAGAACATCCAGATGTCACATGGATTTGTTCTTAGTCAGGGGTGACAAGGGTGCCTTGAAACAGAAATGCCAYACGGTGAGGCATGCCAGACCGTGGGATCTCTGTTGGAAAACAACATCCTTGACATCTAATCTACCTGCCACAAATTAGCTCTCTTCAAGTTAGACACACCAGAAAGGTGAYTTCAACATTGTTAGAAGGCAAGAGAATGGCTCTGGGGCTGGAAAAAATTAATGATGTTTTATCTGTATTTGTTTACAGCATAGAAATATTACTAATTAGTATGTTTGTTTCACCATTGCCTGTCACCTTTGCCCAGGGGCTGCATTAATGCAGGAGCTTTCAAACAGACACATTTGCATGTGTGCTTGGTCAAGATTCTGATTCACAGATAGCATTTCAGCTGGTAATGTTTATTTCTCTGCCACTTRGAGTGACCAATACAGAAGAGCACTGGGAGAACAAAGTAGACATATTCAATGACATATTTTCATTTCTTGGAAGAACAGTAAAAAATTGGCTCTGTAATTTTCATTGCTGCTACAAATTTTCAGGGAGAACTGTTTATTTTTGAGACCTTCTCTGTCATGTTTTGGTTGGTCATGAGGATTTTGATATMAGCTCCAAGTTCACAGGTGACAAGGCTTTTACTGAAGCAGCCTCAGAATTCTGTAACTCCCTGTTGCCTAAAATTTAGCTCCATCATTTTTTTCCATTCTGTCCTTGTTTTAGTGAACATTTAAACTTTTAAAGTATTATTATTTTTWAAAATTTGCTTATTTTTCTGTATTTTGGGRTATTCTCAAAAGAGGAAAAACTRTATRAGTTTTGGGTTATTTCTGTGCAACWTTCAGCATTMTTGGAGAAAAGTGGCCTTTTATACTCTTGAAGGAAAGTAACTTATGAACTTAAAAGTAATTTGTGGTATTCGTGGAAGTCATCAGACATTCCAGGTAACACATCAGTGAACTCTCTCTAATAAGACTAACCAGTAAGCAGTGCAAAAGATCCAATTGATTAATTCAGGAGAATTAAGAAAATGAAGTAAAGAAAAAAATGTTGCTGCTGTAATTCCCCTTGTACCTGCTGTCAGTGTGAGGAGCTACAGGAAGAGCTGTGCACCTCTGGGTGCTCATGCCAGGCTGTGCAGGAGGACTGCACCAAAGCATGAGGAAGGAGCAAGTTTTTCTACTGACTTCTAAGGGTGTAAGTTTTTTCTACTGACTTCTACTTTTGCCCAGTTGTGTAGGATTTCTAAGAAAATAGGGTGGAAATGCTTCTCCTTACACCYCCTGCACAGACCTGGCTCTGCTCTCCATGGATTTTCACCTGGTGACCTGTAGGTGAATAGATGCTGCGTCAGGGCCAGAGAAAGTTCTGCTCCCTCCCTCTCCAGCCTCAGTGCCTCGAAGTATATTCCAGCTTTTCCAGGGAGACCACTGCTGTATCAGTTATGACAGGCAGGACTGAGCACTGGTGAGGACAGACACAAGAGGGAGATATCTAATGCCACTGTAACACACATCTTAGGAGGAAATAACACCCCTTTTCCTTTGTCTCAGGCTGATGAAGGYTAGCAGAATAACCTATGGCAAGCTTCAGTCTCCAGATCTAAAGCATCAGTTCAGTGACTTTCAAATAAATGCCAAAAGGGAAAGAAAACCAACCAAAACTACTCCCCAAAGAACACCTGACTAGCCTTTTCCAGATCAGGTGCAATTATAGTATCCAAAATTAATCCAGACATTCAGTTAAACCAATGTCAAGTCACTTATAAATTGAACTAAAGACAATGTGCATTAYGCAGAACTTTATTATTGTTAATAGTATCGGTATTTTATTATTGTTATTCTTTTCTCCCTGAGGCAACAACAAGATTTGGGAAGTATTTCAAACAGAAATTTGAAATGCTGCTCTTTAAACAATCACCARTATTGTCATTTGCCTGGAAGGATGTATGCAAAAAAAAAAAAAAAGTTTCCATGGGAACAGTAGGTGATTCTGTCATGCCTTTAACCTCCCTAATCCCAGGGGWGGGAGTCTGAATCAGTTTTCAGCTCTGGCAATTATACTGGTGGTTTGTAGTCCAGAGGGAAACATATTCAATGGGGGAAAATGGTGATTCATAGACATTAGTAATGTAAGGTCTACCTTGAAATATGATTTCCTGAAAAGCACCACTCTGCCCTGCCAAAAATGGTCAAAAACCCATATTAGSACCCAGATTAGGAAGTAATTGGAAAAAAAAATAAATATATATATACAAATAGAAGGGAAAAAATAGTCCTCTAAAATAAAGCTGGCTTGTGTTTGCAGCCTGGGCCACTGCAATACATCTTCATATTGATTAACTGCTGATYAATTACTCTTAGTTAACATTGAGAAAGAACATTTTATCCCCCYATTACTTCTGTTTTATTTAGATCTTTTCCTTTAAAGAAAATTTCTGTTTAAGTCCACAGCGCTTTAAACATGTATTATAGGAATGATAGCTAATGGAATAAAGGCTCATGCTCTCATTTTGCTGTTTAACAATCAAGTGAGAAACCAAAAAGCAGAAAAAACTCACTTTGAAGATAACTCCTTCAGTGTCAGCTCCATGTCTGATAAAAGAGACATAGTATTTTTGATTTCAATAACAATGAGGATATCAAATATGTTATTAAACCTCAGCCACTGATATTTTCTATAGAAATCTTGAAAGAAAACAAGGTAAAAATGGGTAAACTCAGAATTTCATCATTAATTTCGAAATACTTTGACTATAATACACATGCAGTTTATTTTAAATTRCTCTGACAAAGAAAAAGCTTCAGTAGGATGAAGAAAGTCTTGTGTATTTTTAAACCAGTATATTAAAACAAAAGAGGTTCTTAAAAAGAAACTTTGTAAAAAAAACCCCATGTCACTAAATAATATAACAAAAAAACCTTCCTTCAATTGCAAAGCCAAAATGACCATTTGGAAATTRCATTCTTTTTCAATCTCAGCAGCACTTGAAACCATGCTTTGTCCTCTCAGGCTAATATTGGAAAGTCCAGGTTGCTTATTATTTTCTTTCCTATGAAAGGATGCTAAATACGTATCCTCTGAGCTGAAAGGAGCTAATCATGCTATGTTTAGTCAGTCCTGAATGAAAGAACAGCTCAGAAGTGTGGAAAGATGTATATCTCAAAACAGTGGGTGGAAAAAAGAGAGCTTTCAAGTGGATCACAGTGTGGTTTTTTTTTTTGTTCTTCCTACGTCATTATTGGTTATTAGGTCAATAATTTTGGTCATTTAAATACTACAACACATGTATTTTGCCTTTGCACAGACTTTTCTATGGAACTCTTATTATTTTGTACCCAATTATTCCCAGGCATCTTTGCAGTAAAGTGCCCGGGCAGAAAATATGCATTAAGAGGTGCTAGAAAAAAAATTACTGAAGCCCAGACACAAAAGGCTTCAGAGARCACAGAGACCTCAGGTAGAGTGGTTTAATTACAAAAGATGACACAAATAAAGTAGACCAAAGGAGGTCAATTTTAGCTGAAGAAACGCAGAACAATTTCCAACTGAGCTCAGTCAGGTCTAGTTGAGCCTTTAGAGAAAAATCAGAGCTGAGTGAAACCTTGACTCATAGATGGTCCAAAGAATTTCTTGGACATGAAGGTTGAATTTAGGTTAATAGTATTTCTCCTGCCTTGTCTTCAGCTGTATGGCAATCCTGCTTCATCAGTCTGCCCTCATTCCCTGTGGGTGACATTATTCAACTTGTCAGAGGATCAATGTGCTCAGGGGCATGGACACCTGCTAGGGAACAAAGCTTCTGGGAAAAACATSCCAGGTTCTGTCAGAGATTAAGAACTAGCATCAACAAGGCCTGTACCTATGTATCTATATGTGCACATATGTGCATAGGCATATATATATATATATACACATATATATATATAATGCTAAACTTTAAGCTGTTAGGAACAATTTAGATACAAATTAGGAACTTAAATGTGAAAAACTAAGAACAAAAAGATGACTGTATSCAAGACAAGCTCACCCAGATGGTGTCTCTACTACCAGAGCATTTTTCAGCTTTCATCATGTTACTTTATGGCACAGAATGGTCTCTGCTGACCCCCTGGTCATCTGGCATATTTCTGGCATGTCAGGATTCCCTCCTGTGGTTCCACAACACCCACATTCTGGGCATGGCTGGAGTTAGTTTGCATCTCACCACCTTATGTACATCAGAGCTTTTGCAGCACTAGGCTAAAACCTTCTCTGAATCTTGCCAAAGTAAATTCACCATGATATTCCACAGGGGTCCTGCAGGCTGGGAGTATTCCCATGGACACAATATTTATTGGAAGAAGAAGCATAATTCTCGTAATTTGGGAGCTGGAAAATAAAATACTGCTCTYCTACTATTTCAAAGAACAGATTTTGAAGTTCTCAAATCAGAAAGATGCAAAACTAAAGTCTAGAAATTGCTTTCCTTTTCTTGTTCTTATTTTGCTTTGAGTAAGTACATATAATTTGTATGCAGAATCCACAAGTTTTCTTGGAGTGCTGATTTGTTATATTTCCCACAAAASTTTCCAACAGAGAAAGGCATGAGCAGTAGCAAATAAATATCTGTGCAATTCCCCTTGGCTCCTTTTATGATCAAAGAATAAAGTGAAGACAAAATTTTGTCCAAGAGCAAGAATCATGATGATACCCTTCAAATAGCAAGTTTGCTAGAATTAGCCTCTCCTTTGAAGAGACTGAGAGCTGGGGTTGTTCAGGCTAGATAAGACTTTATTACAGCCTGCTGTAATAACGAACAACCCTGGCTTGTCTTATTTTTCCTTCTGACTACRTATCCTTGCACAAACAATCTTAAAATATGATTAATTAAGAACAACAATCTTATTAGTGTTCATTAATGACATTACTTGTTTCTATTCTTTGTCACTGATTTTATTAAATCTTTGTGGAAAAGCTTAATCTCAGTGAGCACTCTGACTAAAACAGGTTGGGGAAAGTGGTACTCATACTGTCCTGCATTTTTACCTCCTTATAATAAGAAAAAGCATTTTAAGAGGAAAAATGTGAGAGACTAGGAAAGAATAAGGGAGGGTTTCTTTTAGTGCCCAGCCTATTACTACATTGAAATCCATGCACTGTATTCAATGACCTTCTGCATGGATCTCGATCACCAATATAAGCGCATTTAGAAGGAAAATTTACACGACTAATGATGATTGAACATAAGGGGAGATTCAAATAGTCTTCCCTAAACTATGCTGACAATCTCTTTGATCAATACCAGAATCAAGAAAACACATTTTTAATCCTCATTCCTTTCCTCATTCATTATTTTCACTGTTGAATTTGCCAACAGTAAATTGACTCATCTCAGGAATGGATTTCGTGTGTTCAAACCTGGAAAACTGTGCGCTTTAAGTCCACAGATGCAGTCAAGGGTTTGTGCCCCCAGTGAGGGGCACAGCAGGAGMTGCCAATTTTTCCCAAAACTGTGGGAGTATTTTGAAAACAAACTTTATCCCTTCCTTTTGAGAAACAGCTGTCAGGATATGATGGAATGTTCATGAACAGTGTTTTAAATGTAAGGTAGGTTTATTAAATTATTTTAGTTGAGAACAGGTTTTGTTGTTTTCTGTGTATGGAGGTTGACAGTTTCTGTCACCTATGTTTGCATCTGATCCACAAAAGTGATTTGAATACTCTGTACTACGYTGCAAACTGCAATGATTTCTGTGTGAACATGGGAAAACATTTTCAAAGAAATGGGCAGAAGGTTTATGTGACAAGCAGAAGGGAAACTTTACAGCTCAACCTTGACATTCAAAGCCACTTGCTTCACTCTTCATTTGCTGTTGCAGAAAAATGAAATGCAAATGCAGTACAAGCAAAACATGCTAAGAAGTGAAGTTTGCAGTAATTTTGAACATATCGGTCAAGCGATCATATTAAATGAGGAATGTCTTGCTCTGTTCTTGATMTGCTTTTCCATTTAAATGARGAAGTTAGTGTATCTGTAGAGAAGCAGGATGCAGTAGAAAACCCATATATAACTTCCAAGTTGTTGCATTATTGTATTCAGTCAGTAGTTTCCAAAGGTTACTCATATACGAGTTCAAAGTGGGTTCTTGCATCCCAGTTGCACTCTTGGCAGACATTTATCTGCATAGGCACTTGCTTCTCATGAAAAATGCATGGTCTGTATTGTGAGAATAAATGAAGAGAAGTGAAGCAAAGAAGTTCCATTTTCAGCTAGTTGCTGCCTGTCAGACAGCACACTATTTCAGCTCTCAATTGTTCTTTGTTCTCTGTCAGTGATCATATTCATTTTTTCAAACATCCTTAAGCTTCAGTGTGTATGTTCAACCTGTTTCAGATGAATATGATAGAGGTCTTGCCTGCAAAAGTTTTGCTGGAGTCAACATGACTTTTTGCAACTAAGGAGGCAGCACTGAGTGACACTATTGCATCTTCTTAATGGAGATTAAACTGGACCAGGTGACACTTTTTCAGCATTTTCAACCTGGCTATCCAGCTTCTATCTGGGAGGAGCTGCTGCCCTAACTCAGTCATGGCTCAACAGAAGGTTTGTCAGCTCCAGAGCTGTCCAGGTCATAGTCAGTGATGCAAAACAAACCAAAACCATTGCCAGTTTACTTTAGACAGCCTCCTGCAGGAACAGCCATCCCAGAGAAGTAGAAATCAGAGATGTGAACTACTTCTCGCTTCCAGCTTCCACATGTGAGCCCAGGTCCACAACATGAACAAGGTAAGTACACAACATGAACCTCAAGCCTGTGCATAAGAAAACATGGGGTCTCACTACAGGACAATTTTATCTCCAATTTGTTTATTTTCTTCTTTTTGTCTTTAATAGGACAGGGGATTCCATTCCACTCGGAATTCTGTTTTAAATTTGTCTTTATTTAGTTTGTAGTAAAACAAGAACCTTGGAAAACCAGAGGTAAAACATTGCAACATAATGGAATATGTAAAGTGTTCCCTCTTAAAACAGATATTGAGTACTGGATGTAATGACACATATCTACATAAATCATAGATGAAACCTCACCCATTTTCTCTGTTTTCCATTCCACCACACTGGTGGTTTTGTGGCCCTGACACTCATCTGGGATCACCTTGTGTCATTGTAAAGCAGATGGTGCTTGTACACTTTACAATATGAACATATTCATGGTACCACTAGAAATATTAATGTCCACACTCTGAAGTTGTTCCTCTATGGTATAGGAAAGGACAATGTGTCAGGATGTGGCCAGTGACTGGCGAGGAGAGACTCCAGGGGGTGCAGAGAGAGCCCTCTCATCAGTAAATTGACTGAAACGTCAGTCAGAAACTTTTCTTTGCCTTCAGCCCACACAGTTATTTCTTTTAATACCTTTTATTGTTTGAATGATAAATAGTTTGATATGCCAGGTRTTATGTTCACAGACCTGAACAGCCCTTTGTTCAGAAAGAGAATCCAGACACCCTGCCCCAACCTTTAATTACTGCTCAAAAGAGGGAGTGCATTTTCCTCTCTTCCCCCTCACAGAAAAAAAAAAAAAAGAACACAAGATTTTTTTGAGAATTGTGTCCTGCTGTCTTCAAAATGCCCCACAACTTAGGAGAATAATATTTTTCCATGCAGTTCTCACACTATCTTCCTCAGAAATTGTTTTGGTGCTATGTAGTAGGTTGAGCAGAAACTCTATTTTCATTAAGACAGTCTTCACCATTTTCAAATGTTTTAATATAAGGTGTTCAATATAATGACATTTCCCCTAGTATGCTCAACAAGTAGTTATTCAGAAAAAAAAAGTTTTTAAAAAAGAAAATACTATGCTCTTGCTTTAGTTTCTTTCTGTAGTTCCCAAACTAAATAATCTTTACTGGGAGGAAAGAAATTATTCAAGGCCTTCTGAATGCTCTCAAGTTCCTAATACTTTCTAGCACAAGAATCATCCTGGGGGTGTTTTTCTGTTTATTCATCCTACTTCATTTCAATTTCCACACTTAGTCTCTGAAGTAGTTAGATTTTTCATGCTGCTGCAGAAACCTGATCAACATTCTCCTGTAAAGCATGCATAAAAATCTGTCATCCTTATTACCAACCCTTATAAACATACTTATTACCAACCCTTATAAAGTCTACTTTGTACATGGCTCATGAAATGCTAAAAATTCAAGCAAAATCTCCCAATGAAGCTCCAATGCTGCTTTACCTGATAAAAGAATTGTAAAGAAAATCCTCAYCTATAAGGCTTTATGTTTCATCCTCTAAATGCTTTGTAAAAARTGTTGCTCATGTRGTATTAATGWAATTYCTCTTGGTGAATTATTAAGCCAATKATAYYRGGCAAGTGTAMCATTTTCAGTCAYGTTTCTCTCAAAATATGTACTATAAACAACAAGGTGGCATGAAGTTCTGTTATGACAAAAAAACCCTAAACTTTTCTGGGAAGATCTAATCAAATCAAGTCTAATCTAATCTAATCTAATCTAATCTAATCTAATCTAATCTAGATATCTTTAAGAAGTCCTTTTATCTAAGGGTATGAATATAAGGCACATAGAACATTTTACTTGGGATGAAATGGACAGGATTGTTCAGAAACAAATTTAATTTTCACAAATGAAAGCTGTTTCTCAACATTACCACACTGAGATCCGATGCAAGTTGTTTGTTCTGCGTGCTTTAAATTTAAATCATTAGGTAAGTAATTTAGTTTTCTTGTCTGCTTCTGTGGAAACAAAATATTAATGGAAATGATTTGCTTTCTTCATGATTGAATAAAATGACACAAATAAGGAGAGAAACAGTTCTCTCCGATTTAGTCTTTTATGAGATTAACAACAATGAAGGAAAGAGTAGCATCTCACAGTTAGTTGCATCCATTTTACTTTAAAATGTCTTTCTTTCCCTTGCACTGACCACTTCACAAAATCTGGAAGCCAGCCCATGGTGAAGACCACGGTGAGGCRTCTGTCACCCTGCAGCCCATGGAGCCCGTGGGGATGCAGAGAACCAMCTGCAGCCTGTGGGACACCCCACAGCAGAGCAGCTGGGTGTGCCTGAACAGACTGTGATTSTGCAGAGAGTCTGGCAGGACCTGTGGCTCCATGGAGACAGGAGCCCATGCTGGAGCAGGCTTGTTGGCAGGACTTGTAATCTCTCAGGGAAAATGTCCTGAAGCAGCCTGTTCCTGAAGGACTGCACCTTGTCTGTCCCTGAAGGACTGCACTGCGAGGAAGAGAACCAGGCTGGAGAGGTCACTGAAGAACTGCACCCCATGGGTAGGACTCAGGTGGAAGAGGGATCCCACATGGAGCAGGGGAAAATTGTGAGGAGTTCTCCTCCTGAGATGGGAGGAGAGACAACGTGCAATGAACAGATTGCAGCTCCCATTCCTCATCCTCCTGGGCCACTGGGGAGAGGAGGTAGAAAAAAAGGGGGAATAAAGTTGAGCCTGGGAAGAAGAGCGGAGTTGGGAGAAGGTAAATTTTTTATTTACTTTTTAGTTCTCATTCTTCCTACTTTGAAGTGATTGGTAAAAAATCAAATTAATTTCCCCAAGTCAAGTCTRTTTTGCCCATGATGGTAATTGCTGAGTGATCTCTACCTGTCCTTATTTCAACCTTTTGTTATTTTTTTCTCTCCCTTGTTCAGCTGTGAAGGGAGTGATAAAGTGGCTTTGATGAGCACCTGGCATCCAGCCAGGGTCAACAAACCACAGTATGTTGAGRCTTGATGTGGTTTCAACTCAACAATAAAAAGAAGAAGAAGAAGAAGAAAAAAAAAAGCTTCTTGCCATAGTTGCAAAGTATGAAAATCTTCACAATGTGTTATATTCTTCAGGATGTACTCAGGGGTAGTCCAGCAACTCATTGTGCTGGCAGCTCTTGAAAGGTGAAGATTATTTCCTCTGTGAATAGAAGAAAGTCATGAAGAGTTCTGTGAAGATATTTTCTTCTGAACAAATTTTGCCCATTTCCTAATCCCATTTGCACCTAATCCCATAGAGGTGATTTACAGTGCAGTAGCCTTTGTATCTGCTCTCCAGATGGGAAAGCCAGAAGTATCAGTTATTAGTAGCAAACAAGTAGGAGAGGGCTTGCTAGGCTTTGTCTCTATTCARTATCCAGAAATGCTGATAGCTGAATAACTCTGGGCTAGAAATGTATCTAGAAATGTTGTGGAGTAATTTTACTAAGTCAACCATTTTGGAGGTAAAGGAAATCAAAAATGTTTAATGGAAATGTTTCAAATAAWCAAAAATTGTGTTATCTACTTCTTATAAAATTGGTTTTATCTCTCTTTTATCTAGTTGCACTATAATTATTATTTTAATGTAATTTTGGGTAATGTTAGGTTTAGCAACTATGATCTCTTCTCAAACCTCTAGAATCATTATTACCCTGTTTGAAGGGCTATTCCCAGTTTTTTTAATTAATATAGGTTATACTTGTAAATCAGTTTTGTGATATTTTAAGTTGAACATCACATATTCCATGTTAAATTTACTTTATAGTAATGTCACACATAGTATTACTTGTCATGAAAAAYAGTAATAAAGTCCACTTGAGGCAGTCTGTATTTACTCTGCAGAAATTACAAATGACATACAGCACTGAAAGGGCATGTCATTCAGAAAKATATTCTGGAGAATTTTTTTGACATTTTGCTGAATATCATATGTGTGATAGTCCAAATGGGGTTTTCATATCATACTTTGTTATAGTTCTACAATCCAATACTCGTTTGGATGATTCATTTATGACAGCTGAAATCAAGAAAGTAATTCTGATGTAACTCTGTGCTGAACAGTCAGAAGGAAAGMATCTTTAAAACATTTCAGAACTTTTTAAAATACTCTCTGTATTTTCTAAGCCTCAGTAAAATGCCTAGGAGTATAACCCTCARAAAGAATACACCTGCCTATCAGTTATTGAAAAACAATTTGTTAATTTTGTTGAGACTATGAAAAAACCACTTCTGTACAATGCAATAAGGGCAAATAGGAAACTTAAAATTTTTCCAGTGTTTACATTTCCAAGCATATGTGGTTTTGACATGATCAGATTTTAACTTAGTTATTAGAATTACAGAAAACAGAGCCAGTGGTGAACTAATCTAAAATAAAAATCACAGAGMCTTCTCTGCAAAAATTTGAGATAATCTCAATTTTAAAAGACCAAATMAAATATTTATTTGTMATTTTTAGCTCTCTAACACACTATTTTTAAACACTGACCTATGCAATGAAAACTTTAAAATGAAATCTCAAAATGTTTATGTCAAAAAAGAGATGTACTCACTTCTCTGACATTACTTTGCTCCCTCTTTGTAGCATATTTTTTTAACATATTTAATTGTTTGGAAATTTCTGAAATGTTCATTAATACTTCTGATCATCCAAAAGAATACTTYCTGGTGAATAAACTTACTGAAAAAAATAAACCAGCTAAATTGAAAACCTCTTCCCATACATATCCAAATTTTGCTCTTCTGAGTTTCAGGAGTCACGACTTTGAGACAGAAATATATTCTCTATCTAATAAAAATGTAATATAAACTTCTCTCCCAAGTTGTTTATATTTACAGTGCATACATAATCAACATTTTTCTGAGGTGAAATTTGCTAAACAAAACAAGTATTGTTTTGATGATGACTTTTTTGAACACTAATCTCTTGATGTTTCCATGGCAGCAAAGTGATGGTGAATCTCTAAACTATGCTCTTGAAAATCCCCATGCTTGCAAAAGTAAATTATTCATTCTCAGAGACATCTCAGCGCTACCTCTAACTAGTTCTGTCAGAGTTTTCACCTTTTCCCCCCCCTGATTTTAATCAGATGTGGTTTTAGAAACTTCATTGGTTCCTGAGTTTTGACAGGCTGACAGACACACGGTAATCACTGTAAATCTTACAAGGTCCTCTCAGAATAYTGGGGCTTGCCTGTACCATTGCCATCAAGTTTGTTCCAGAGAAATGAGGAGGTTACATTATTAGGAAGTTGTTGGAGTCATTAGTCATCCACAATGATTTSAGTGGACTTCCAGCAAGTCACATGATGAAAAGCCTCTGATTTTTAACACTTTTGAATTTACTTTAGGACTTTGAAATTAAGTAAGCGCTTGAATGTTTTAAGGCCTTTTTTTAACAGCCATCATTTTTAAAAACAAAATGCTAGTTTATAAACTGAGAAAGAGATCTAAAGCAYAGAAATCACACACTATGTGGCATGGACACTCAGTGGTGCTGCCTGTAACTGCTTTGCTTATCATGAAGGAAAACAGTCAGAAGGATGTCTTGTCATAAATGTGCTACTGATGTAAAAACAAATTTACAGCATTAAAAACCAGAACAATGATTCACAATCAAATGTTAAAAAAATTTGTCTCCAGGTCAGGATAAAACAGGTGTGATTGCAGCATGGAGGAGAAGGAAGCCTGAGGTGGTTAATATGTCTTTGATGTCAAAAATAACCAACAAATTGGTTGGCTGTACTGTGAATGTTTAAATAAGATGAAACAAGAAAAATTTATACTCTTGAGCAAAGGTTTGAGATCACAAAGCACTAATAGAATGAGAACAAATTTTGAGACTGAATCTCGGGAGTTTAATAAAAACTTTTAAATAAATAAAAGGTTCTGACAGTTCAATTTTATTCCACTTCCCTCTTTTATTTGTAGAAATTGCTGTATGGAAGCACTTACTAGTTTACTAGAAGACTAAATACCAACAAAAAATTACCAACATCTTTGAGTAAATTCATCTTAATCAGCCATTTAGTCACAGGAACTTGTAAGTTCTTTTGAAAACACTAATGGCCCCATGCATYTCTTTCTGTCTCTGATTCCAAAATCATAGCAACAATAAGGAGTGAGGGTAGATTTTTTTTTTTTCTCCTTGCATTCTTAAGTTTTTGGTTCACCTTAGTTTTACTACCCTAAAGTAAAAAGGCTCCCACAGAGATCAGTACCTCAGAGATCAGTACATCAGAACCTCAGCTGCACAGACTGATGCTGCTCTCACAGGACAAAGCTTGCTGAGACCCATGGTGAGCCCTCCTATGTGTGTGAGCTCCCACAGCTCCCCCTGTGTCCCCCARCAAACAACTGGCACTTGTGGTGGGAGAGCTCCATGGCAGCATCTCCGTGACAGTCAATTTCCTGAGATAACCAACATGTCAGGATRGGGACAGAGCACATGGACTGGGATGTTCTGATCTCTGTTTGAAACAGAGTCCAGGCCTGTGTTTATCTTTGGCCCATTTACATCCAGAATGCACAGTTTTGTTTCACAGCTRTGCACTCATTCTTCTCCCACAAGTTCATTTCACCTCACAGAGTTTTCAGACATATTTGAGTGGAACATACTATAGACTGCACTGATCACACTTCAAAAGTCWGTTGCAGGTTAAGAAACAAACTGCTGTGTTTTGAATTTTAAGGAAAATGTTTTTCCTTTCTTCTATCATGTGCTATTCACAGGCCAACTTATTTCTATTAACCTTATGAAGRCAGATTGAAGTACATTAAGAACAATAAATAAAAGTAACTGCTATGGTAAGCACAATGAAACAAACAGACCAACAAATRAAAACTGTGCCCAGCTCATCAAAGTTGCAGTGGCAGTAGCAATAAAAAAGCCCTAAATCTCTACCATATTCCAAGGCAGGACAYTGGCACAGTGTATGGTAGTTCTGTGTCACACTTTAAAACTTAAGTTCTTCTCCATTAGCTCAAGCATTCCTATGAGTACAGTTTCTCTTTGCATAAAACATTTTTGGCTGAGGCTGCTTATATTGTAACACAAATGTTTTGTAGACAATTTATAGGATGGAGGAAAGTCTGGGCATGTCTGGACACCCTTTTTCAATAGCATCCTTTCTCTTGGACCGTTCCTAACAGGCTCAGAAGGGACTAACYTGCTTGACTCCTAGTTTGGCACCAAATAGAGAAATAGGGACAGTGTCATCTCAGTCCCTATCCCAGGTGYCAAAGTCTCTGAAGGCCTAATCCAGGCCAGAACATTTCCTTGGAGGATCCCACTGAGCAGCAAAGTGTATCAGCTCAGCTTCCCACCCTCTCTGGCCAATGGATTTCATCTGGATGTGGAAGTGAGATTGGGCTGAACCAGCTGCCTTATCATAGATGAGGGAAGGAGCAGACCTGAAGCAGCGGCTCAGAGAAAAAAACTACCTTCTCTCTGCTCTTGGCACTCCTGGGCCACCCCTGGTAGCCAGAACCTGAGATCTTATGACATCTCCAGGTTAAGTGACATGAGCAGGTTAGTGACATGAGCAGGCTGCTAATGATGTGACTAACTCATCCCCACTACTGCTTGTTAGTCATATTTTACTTTTTGCTGACTTGATGGTGACATTTCAAAAGCATWTGAAAATAATCCCTCAGTGGGAGTGCACTGAATGCTGTTGGACCAGCTCTTCTGACTTGCAGGAAAATTGGTAGGGCCTTTCCTATTAAAACATCCTATCTCTGATAGTTTCTAGGAAAACATATAGGCCATTAATTCCCTAGACTGTTTCCTTTGTTGATGTCCTTTTTTGTGTCATCTCCGTCAAGGAACAGTCCAAAATTAGGAAGGAGTTCATCAAGGACAGATGAATGCARCTTTGGAGCTTGATCAACATCTGAAAAGATCCTCAGAATCCTCATAATGAGCTCAAAACAATTACACTGTTTGCTGACATAGTGCTGTCTCTTATAGGTTTTTCTCCTATAGAATGTTTTAAAAGAATGTAAGGGCACTGATAAAAGTACACAGAAGAGCAAGGACATTCAACATTAGTGACAAACATCCAGGCTGACACTCCATTATTAACATTTGCCCTTTGTCCCTTGCTTAATGCTGTCGGGAGCAATGAGAGTGATGGAGGGATTTCAACCCTGGCTGGGCTTGTTTGTGCTTCGACCTTCAAGTGTGTTTTCATTAGGCAGAAATTAAATGTTTTCTAATGAGTTAATGGGGAAAGTACTTTAAAATAAAAATAGCAACTGAAATTTTACTTTTAAATGCTATCAAGACATAAGTCATGAATATGAAAGAGTTGATCAAGGCTTTCATTTTATTAATATAGTAATCTGAAAAATTAAAGAAAAAGCAAGATAATCTTCACATTTCTGAATAGTGCRTTCCAAAATCTATCAGCTTAAAAGAACATGATGCCAGCACTGTCTTTCCTACATAGAAATTTGATTAGTCTCTTGAACTTATTAAGTCCCAGTGGTGGCAAGTTGTGACCACTTGTCTCCTAAACAGTTTCTATTTTTCAAAGGARCCTATCCTTTGAGATTAAAGTGTTGCTATAAATTTTACTTAAATTCATTTTTCGAGAAAGAAAGAAGATAAAAATATGTGGAGTTTTCTAAGATTTTCAGCTGCATAATTTGATACTTGAGCAGCTCAAATTAATTGGCTAGTATCTAGGATTAAAATACATTTATACATTCAATATTTTCCTTACTGTGTCGCCCTTGCTTTTCTATTCCACACCTCCATCCATTTCCTTGTATTTCAGAGGTTCCATTAATCTAAATAAATGAAATCAACAGACCTCAGAAAGTCCTCTGAGAGCTGAGGTTGCGGACATCAACCCTGAAATTTGAAAATTGAACAGAAATATAAGTTATATGTTCACTAATAAAAGATATTTTCAATGCTTTAAATAATAACTTGGGTTTGAAAATGTGGAAAATAAAGTATTTCAAAAACAAACATCCTGATGAGATGGTTGTAATTTGGGAAAMATTTTTAGAACAAAAGCCCAATAAGGAATAATTTTCTATTTGCTAAATTTGAGAGAGGCAGTGGACAAGCTTCCCCAGATGGTAATTTACATCTGGTTTCATCTGAGTTCAGTAAATATTCACCTTTACTCTTTACAAATTTAAATAAAAGTTGCCAGTTAATAAAAAGGTCACAAGTGTCTTGCAGAGATTTTCTCCTGCAGTTTAAACAAAAAAAAAATCATTGTCTGTGCTAGAATCTCTTTTGAGTTCATGGTCCCACCCACACAGAGCTGTACACAGATGTAACTTGCAAGGTCACCTCCTCAATGCTGCAATTTCTATGCCTGAAGCAATTGCTGTATTTGACTATTCAATTACTTTACAGTTTTTGAATTTGGTGTACTTTCACCAGGTTAAATCTATTTAGGTATGCACAGTAAGGCATGAAATTTCAATTGCAGCACTATTTCTGTAGACACACAAAAATAAAAAGGAGCATAAGCCATAATTCAATTACAAARAACAATTTTCCAAGGAAATGCTTCGACTGAAGGGATGAAAAGCTGGCAGGTGAAATGCAGTACACCAGGGTGTGTATGAGCCTCTCTGGGCAGAGAGCCTGACTTAGTGACACTTGAAAGCCACTGTCCTGTTGTCAGAAGTGTGGGACTGTGCTTCTCAACTTCTGCTGGGAGCAGAAACCACCACCCTTGACATGGGCTTAGCCTGGTTGCAGGAACCCCTGCTCACCAGCAGACAGGATTTCAATGYAGAGAGGTGATGGGGAGAATTTATATATGAATACACTTTTTTTGTGTGTGTGCATTTGCTGCCAAATGTTTAGCTCAGGTGAGGAGGCAATTTAAAGAACCACTGTAAAGAGCCAATTTTTGTTGCAGAGTTGGAGATTTAGTGAAAGCAAAGAATATGAGCTGRTGAAGAAGTTAGATGAAATATGTGGACGGAAAAAATATTTGAATGTAATAGAAAAATTAAATTTTCCAGTTGTATTCCCATTAAACCATTGTATTCCCTCTGGAKCAAACAATCCAACTGCATAACCCTTGTCCTTTTCCAGACAATTAATACTACAGTGAAAATGAGCTTTTCAGGGATGTTTATAACCACTGCAGAAATTACTTCAATTCTGACTGCAGCTGAAAAATAACCACCAACCTGATGGTGTTTCCTACATATCTTTTCTGACAAGAATTTTTGGAGATTCTGGGTAACACCACTGTGCAAAGTACAAAGACWGAGTGGAGCTCTGTGAAATTGCTTGTAGGGCCACAGCTACACAAACTCACTATACAGGAGATTTTAAGCATAGTATAAATGGATTTATGTATTACCAGTATAAATATAGAAGTACATAATGCATTTACTAATATATTGACGAGATGGAGAAGCTCATTACATGGTGAGAAATTTTGAATTATCAGGAAAAACATTTACTTGCAAGTCCCAAGTTTGCCTGAGCCAAGGTTTTGACTCGAATAATTTCCATGTTCTTTAGTGMTACTTTATAACAGACCTGGTTATATGATCAGAAATCATATAAGAATTAGATTCAAATCAAAATCATCCAGTTATGATGCTTGCCACTTTGATCTTCACGCACTGTGATGAGACGTTTCTTCAGTGGTAAATATGCCACAAATTGTCTTGTACAAATTCACTCATTATGAAGCAGTCAGGTTTCCTTGTGTGTCTTTTAATACACACATCATAAAGTGTTCATGTTAACATTAAAATTCTTATAGGAGAACAATTCATCCTGTAGGTCTTTTTTGCTTTACTTTATTTTCTCTTTGCAGGGGAGAGAACATCACTCATGCATTTGGTGTCTCTGCTAAGGCAAACCTTCATCAGAGTACTGCTAAGCTACTACTCAGCTCCAAGAAAACCCCTCACAAAAACCATTTACTCAATTGGTTTTGCTTTTCAGGCAAATTGTTAAACACGTTTAATTGTGAAAATACTACATCTGGGCATTCATACTTTAATCAGAGGGGACATTTCTATTCCAATTAGGTGTTTGCATTGAGGCATTAGAGATACTTGCTGACTAATCACATGGCTAAATGAAACCAACAATTCCTCCTTTRTCACTACACAAAACATAAAATTATCTACACACTATGATGTGTCRATGGGTTTGTAGGAGGCTCTTCCTTTATTCTTTTGGAAACTTCCATGAAAATTTCATGCCATGGCATGCAGCTGAGCACCTGACATAAGTGGCTCCTAGAAAATCAAAAGGTGGAAAAAACCCAGAAAAAGCAGTTCTGCCTATGAGAATGTCTTCATGAACACTAATGTACTACCAAAGGATAGGACCTGGTGGTGATAATTGATTTCAAATATTTTGACATCAAMACAGTGGACTATAAGCAAACACCCAGTTCTATGAAATCTTGTGGGAGCAGGGTGATGGTTTTTTCCTGACAAGATGGGCCAATTTATGTTTATTCCAGCTCGGAAATGAATGGAGGGTGATTTGCTTAATAGGAGATGCTTGTGTGAAAGTGGTCATACAGAGTTTATTGGATCTAGTGAATACATGTTGAAATACACTTATCTGACTCTCCTTGACTGCATACACAGAAAGGTGCTGCACAGTATTGTTTAACAGTACTGTTTAACAGTATTGGCCCTCAAAATTCTTGACAATTGACAGAAAGAAATTTTCTGAACTTCAGAAAAAAAATGAAGTCTGAGGGTGACACCATGGAGCTACAGTGGAAAAATTCTGGGATTAATTATCTTAGGATATTAKAGACTCTTCTTCTTTGGACATATAYAAKRGTAAATTCCTATACTGGGCCAACTGTGCTACAGGCTTTCAGCTAAAATTCCTCAGCTTTCTTAGAACCTGCAGTTGGAAGGGATAGAGAAAGGCACATTGGGGCCATGGAGAGATCAGAATGTGAGAGATGGAAAGGTAGAATATGCCAGGAGAAAGAAAAAGGCCAAAACAGAAGGATGCACTGTGAAATACAGGATCAGCAGAAAACAAGCCTTCAATAAACTCCACAGTCCCTTCTACAGCTGGAATGGATTTACACTGATRTAATCAAGGCCTCACCTTTTCAATATTTTGCTTTCAAGTCAAAATTTTCAAAAATTGATTTATTTCTTCTGAAATATGATCAACAGCAGTATGATTACTTTTAATTACTTGTCTTTCATGCTAGTTTTCTTAAAAAAAAATCATAAAGGCGAAAAAAAGACAGAGAATTGTTTAATGCTTATGGAAAAGACCAGCAGAAAACCCCAGCTCTTCCTATGCTTGGTGTAAGTCTTGTAAATACAACAGGTTAATCTATACAGTATCACAGAATYATAGAATGGCTTGGAAGAGACCTTAAAGATCRTTTATTYGTAACYTCCCTCCCAAGGACAGGGACACCTTCCASTAGTCCAGGTTRCTCAAAGCCCCATCCAGYCTGGCCTTGAACACTTCCAGGGGTAGGGCATCCACAACTTCTCTTGGCAACCTGATCTSCTGGCTGACCACCCTCACACTGAAGAATTTTTCCCTAATACCTAATCTAAACCTCTAACAACTTGAAGCCATTCCCCCTTGTCCTGTCACTACAAGGTGCTGTAAACAATCTCTTTCATAGGTGCAGTGCATATTTCCCTTGCCTTGCAACTTTTATTTAAAAAGAGCATCAGCCATTTCWGTTCTGCTATAGAAGCACACCCCACAGATGAAAGTAGGACTGAAAAGAAACAGCCAAATAAACAGWCTGGATTTCTGTTTCTTTGGGACATAAAGCAGGTTGCAAGGGACATCWGTGCTCAGAAAACATCATTTCAAACAAACCCAAAGGACTGATAGGATGTTTGGCTGAGCAAACATCAGCCATTTGCAAAGCCAACTTAACAATCTAGACTGAAGAGACAGTTCTCTAAACACATTCCAGGGAAACAGTATCATGGAAAGAAAAGATTTTGTTTCAATTAAAGGACAGTTTTTCTGCAACAGCACATGAATGTGTGATAAACGTGAGAGAAATTAGGCTGGTATCAGGAAGTCCAAATTACCCCAGTAGTGAAGGCTCTGGAACAGCTTTTTAATTGGGGTAAAAGTAGGAAACATTTTTAGTTTTAAGATAGAGCTCAGTGAATGCAGTAACACCTTTTGAATAGTTCAACTGACTGAATAAAGCCTTTGCTATCAGGTTTTTGTTGCACTGTCAAAGCAAATGATTATTGTATATAATTAATTCCATGCTTCAGTGCTCTTCTGCTCAGCTGCAAGCCTAGGRAGGTTTTTTTGCTCTCCTGAGGAATAACAAAGCTCTTGAGTTTTATTCACTTGCCCTCCTTTGAAGCAGCAGGGATAGATCACATTGTGGGCCACTCACTGGTACTGGGAGAGCAAGACTTTGAGTTCTGTCTCCTGTTTGTGTTTAACCCCCTGATCTGACATGGAGACTGGAAGGGGTTTTCCTTCTGGATTTCACACTTTTCTGGAGAACAAATCACATCTTTCTTTCTACGGTGACTTGAGAATTTTATCTAACAAATTCTAGGGACAATTATTTGGGGATTGACATCCTTCATCTTCTCCTGTTCTCCATTCACACACAATGAAAATTTGTTCATTCTGGCCTTCAGATTGTTGCAAGGAATATCCCCAGCAGCTTCAGACCATTTCACTTCCAAGATGTTTGTTGTGACTGCTGTGAACTCAGAGCAAGCTACAAACCAGTCACAGGAGTGCATGGTTAATTCCTTGTTCTGAGCTCTGTGCCACACTCTTTTACACAGAGGTACAAATCACCAAGGTCTGGGAGGCAGTATGGTAGGGGAACATCACAAGAAGCTTATCCTCTTTCTGCAGACACCCACTGTTGTCCTCTGCTGAGGCCAGAACACCGGGATTCTGCTGTGCACATTGCAGCCACTGCGACATCTCCTCAACCAGCCTAGGCTTTTCTGGGTCCAGGATCTTAGTACCTGCCTTAGTACTGAGTCTGCTGTTTTGGAAACCAACTGTGAATGTAGCACAGGCTTCACCTTCACCTCATCAGTCAGTCCTAACCCTAACAACCTCAATATCCCATCCATACTTYGACATTTTTCTCTTTCCATGAGGAAAGGATAGCAGAAAAGAAGTATGTGGGGGACCTCCTTTTGGTTTGGTACACCTAATTTCCCTTCTAACAATGTTATTGCAACTCGACCAATGTACTTGGGAAACAGCATATTCTAAATTCATGTTTTCTTTTTTCAAAAAGTGCATCCTCAGTTTATAAAGCTCTGACCAAGCTTGTGGCCAGAACACAAGAGGGTGCAATAAATATGTACATCTGACCATACTGGAGATGGACAAGCACTTAAAATCCAGGGTAAGTTCTACATCTTGCACAACAGAGAATGTGATCTTCCACTTTCATGGAATTCAGATTCAAAATTAACCCCAAGGGCAAACCTTATTCAACRCACAAAGATTTTTMTGTTCCTTTTCTCTTTGCTCCTCTCCCTAGCTCACATGCTTAGGAGTTTATTACATCTTTAMTTCTGTGTTTTCCATCTGAGAAAGTCATGGCCATGGTAAAGAAATTAGGACAATAGGAAGCAATGAATTCCCACTTGAATTTGTATTAACTAATGCAATATTTGGGGTTTTATCACGATGGTATCTTCAAACATCATAAAATAATTAAGGTTTACATTGATCATGGCCTATGAGGAAATGTATTTTAAAAATCCTGATTTGCAGACTCTGATAGAAAGCAACTCTGCGAGCTGTCTCRTTAATTGTTGTGATATTCAGCTCAGGGAACAGCAAAACCTGATCCTAAATGAGACTTCAGGAAAGTACCAACTTGCACATGGAACACAGATCATTCTTTCCATACTATTATTTCTTTAGAATTGTCAGAGCTTAGCATTCGTGCTTTCTTTGAAACATAACTCTTCTGTCTTTGTGTTCTGATGACTCATCCTTCAAGGTACTCCAGTGAATCATATTAGTGTTCTCCCAAAATAAAGGCATAAATAGATATAACTTTGGAACACAGTTTTCTAAACTGTTCCTAGACAAAGTTTGCTCCCTGTATTACGAGCATCTGTTTGTGAGATTTTAATAGCTTGAAATTTAATGCAGACAAGAATGACTCAAGCAAACAGTGGACAGAGAAAAGTTTGTGCTCACATATATAGTGATGGGTCAAACTTTTTTTTATATTTTATTTGKTGCTGTTTGTTTAGTTTTTGGTTTGGTTTTGAGTAAAGGTTTTACACTGAGTCATCAGAGATCATTGGACAAGTAAGAATCTTCGGATTTTCTGTGTGTAAGTATTTTTAAAGTGCCATATGCATCACAGATGTACATTATTTGAATACATAAGATTACTGTGTATTCAAATTTAATGAGGCTAATTTTAAGTGATACTTTGCATCTTARCCGTCTCTAATTTTGAATCCTGAATTCTTAGAAAGTAACACCACCTGGTAAAATCAAGCACTGAAAAGCTTAAGGAATGTCCATTACCCACACTTCTATAAGCCTATTTTTCTGTCATTCTTTGACTTTTCAGACATGAATTTAGTTCCAGCAGCACACTGCCACAGAAATAGATTCTTTKATTTTTCTTAATATGGCAAAAATGYTACTGTKGTATCTATCTAAACTTAGCTTTTTGGGGTTTATAAAAATTTTTCTGTTAGGTGAAAGAGATTATTTAACCTAAACTTTGGACACACTTTAGGATGACCAATAAGTCCGCAAGAAAAGACTGTGGCTTTGGCATTACTTCTCTTTTATAACTATGTTTGTCCCCTTTCTTTTTCCTACTCCTCCCAAAACATGCCACCTGAGAAAGAGCTGAATTTGCACTAAGACTACTTCAAATGGTGCTRATAACATAAAAGCATTTGTCAGCATAAAATGGATAATGTGAAATATGAATTATAATTTCCTTTCAAGTGCCCAKAGAATAGCAAGTGGTACATAGAAAGGATAATATTATTTCTCATGGCATATTTCGATTCAGCTGCTCCTTCTTTGACCAGTGGTCAGAAGACTTGTTTAAAACTTCATTTTTAAACATCTATTCCTGGTGTTTTTGAACACTGCCTGTTTTCTCAGACTTTCATCGTTGGCTTGAGAGTAGATAATTCTCTTTAAGCCTTCATTACAGCATTTGCTACCACTGTGGTTCAAACTTCTCCTTTAAAAAGCTGCTAGGAAGTGCTGTGCAGTATGATTGTGCAGTCCAGGTCTCAAGCCAGGCAAGTTGTTTGTGTTAGACAGATACTTAAAATCCTACTAAAAATCCTGTCCTTGAAAGAACCATCTAATACATAATGTCACTTAAGAAGAAAAAATGCCCCTTATCTAAGAAGACATCAAAAATTTCTTGCTGCTCTCATGCCCAGAGAAATACTGCAGTGAGATTTAATTTAAAACTCCATAACTCTGAGCACGTTTTTGTAGGTGTTTAGCCCTTTCAGGTGCAGAGAGAGAGTAYGGTTTCTACATCTCTGTAATTCTGCTACAGCACTGGCCTCCTGGCATGTTGGGGCACACTGCAGGGAGGTCTTCCACCTCAGTGAGATGCAATGCAAGGCAAAGATGCATGAGATTATCTTGACATCTGTTCCCATGCACTGAACCAGGAATCAGCCAGGGATTTGCAGAATTAGATTTATCTGTCTTATAAAAAGCTTTATGGCATTCTGGAAAAGTTAAATTTCAGAGTGCTGTAATGCTCAAGATGTATTAAAGACTTCTAGGAAAGGTTTTTTTTTTTATGATACTTCCCCCACATGCTGATGAAAAGTTCTCCCTGTAGACCGACCACTTTTGTATTTCTGCACTGTTTTTTATTTTGTAGAGCTTTTTTCCTGCCAGTGTAAAATATTGCTTTGCATCTCTGTCTCCTCCTAGTCAAGTTTAGACTGTTTCTAACACCGCCTTCAGGGTTTATGAAAATATATGCAATACTATTGAGAAAGATTATATCATTATATGGGAAGAAGAGAAATTGGATGCCGTGATGAGATAGGATTATTACAACGGCAGAGAGCACTGTGCGAAAACCAAATAGATAGATGGGCAGTATTTAATATTACTGATGAATCTTTAAAATGAAGRTTTGTCTCTTCCAGAAGAAAGGTAAAAAAAAATCAAATTAAAAAACCGGAAGTACAGGCAAATTCAGCAATTGTCCCTCTACTGTAGCTGCAAGATCCCTTCTAAAACTCCATGAAATGCCTCCRTTTTCTGGATCCTTGGTAGACACAAATGTTATAATGCCCAAGTCCTAGACAACCAGCCAGAGTACAAAKAAACATCAGTTATGGATGCAAAACAGGGGCTGGTGTGTCTTGAATATACCCAACTATTCATGGAGGCCTCATGCTGTCTGGTTCCAGGAACATGCCAGGTATTCCTGTGCTGAGTTTGCTAAGGTTGGTCTTTCTGACTCTAACAAAAAGATGGGCAGGCAAGTAATTTTCAAAAAAAGAGATTAATTTATCCTGCTTTCAATGAAAGACAATGATCAGTGAGGTCAGTGAAGACTTTCCTCCTTGGACTTTCTCTTGGAGAGAAACTTCGTTACTGAAACATGTTCAAACTGTGACTGACTTGAACTTAGAATCAAATTATTTGAGCAAGAAAATTAGGAAAGCATAGAAAGACAGCATTAATCAAGTTTTCAGGASACAATTACCCAACTCAGGTCACCTTGTTATTGGGGAGATTTCCAGCCTGACATTAAAGGTCCCTTACTAATGGTGAGCCAATGAAGCTTGCAATGGAAAACTGCTTCTACTCTCTTGAAGGAGCAATCTCATTACTAAAAAATTATTAAAATCTGAAAATTTTACACATGAAAATCTGTTAATCATAAATTTCTGTGTGCTGGTTTTCTGATGAGTCCTAGGAAAAACTTAGTAGTGCAACTTTTGGTCATCTTGAGAACAGATCTTAAAAATTCAGGCTCACAGATGGAGGATGAATTAGATGATGTTACTGGAGATACTGAAAAATTTTAGCCCCATTTCATATATAAAAGATATTTTCATACATGAAAGGAATCACAACAAAACTTTTCAAAATGAGTGTAGATACCCAGCTATAGAGAAAACACTTGACCAAGATAYTGATTGTAGTGACAGAGAGATTTCCAGCACAGCAAGTCAATGTTTTCTCTCCATCTTCACAGGAGTCCCTGTTGTATTTCCCCCAAGAAACTGCTTCCCCTTACCCCAGGATATGGAATGCCAAGATATCACTCTGACCTTTCCCTCTTCCCCTATCCCATTGGCCCTGGGCCATGCAGCCCACCAGAGATAAGGCCTATATAAGATCCTGTATTTCCTTGATTCGTCCTCTTTCCACTTGGACCCCCACAAATAAAGACCTTCAAACATCACGGAAGGAGCCTCTTCTGGTAATCCCAGTCCTATCCCTGAGATATCTCCCCCTGGGCCCCGTGGGGAATCTGAGCTGGCCTTGAGTCTTTGGGGGGCTGCAGGGGGGGGGATAATCTCAATTCTCCTCTGCCAACAAAAACAGATTGCAAAGACTTCTGCTTTTGCAAAAGTTTTACCACAATTTCACTGCCATTTTCTCTCTCTTTGTGCCCAAGAGATCTGACAGACTTATCACTGTCAGATGTTTTACAGAGTGTAACTGCTTATCACTGCAGTTACACTCTGTAAAGCATCTCATACATGGATGGAAAATGCATTCTTTCCATCTCCTTACTGATGAAAGCAGAGCCCTAGACATGCAATTTTTCATCCTTAGAAAAAGGAGACAGATATAGGCAACCTCCAGGTAAAAAATATTTAAAAAACAGAGTGGACCTTAGAACAGATGCAAGTGTAGCTGGATATTTTGGATCAAGTCTCCTTTACCTAGTAACACTTCATTACTGATTTCCTTGGAATAGTGGTGGGGAACTCTGCCACCTTCAGGCACTATTTCCTTTAAGGCAGACCTCTGTAAAACAGTGGGAATATATCAAAAGCAAAAAGCAAGCTCAGCAGTTCAACACCAAGGGAAAAAAATAACACTGTGCTGCATCTTCCTCACTGACTTACGTCTGACAATTTGAATGCCTMTATGAGTCTCACATAGGAAGCATATATTTTCCTGCATGAGCCATTTAATGCTTCATACCCCACTTCATCATGAAAAATACCCTCCAAGTCCTCCAGATTTCAAAGAAAAATAAATACATTTCTAGACTAAAATTGTACATGAAGWCTAGCACAGATCAATAAGAGCATAAGAAAACAGTATCAACAGCCCAGGCAAAACTGAACTTTCAGGGGAATATTTCTTCTGTTTTCTTTCCTCTCTTTCTTTCCTCTCACTTCTTCAACATGAGAATCTTGAATAAAAAGTTATGAAGTTTCTCCACTTGTCACTGCTTTCATTAAGTAGTCACATAAGGACACTAAAGCATAACTACTCACTAAGCCATGAGCTATTAATATCAGCCTTGGTTGTCTGGAGAAGCTGTGGCTGCCCCATCCCTGGAAGTATGTAAGGCCAAACTGGATGGAGCTCTGAGCAACCTGGTCTAGTGGAAGATGTCCCTGCCTGTGGCAGAGGCTGGAACTGGACAATCTGTAATGTCCCCTACAACCCAARTCATGAGACAATTTTATGGTTCTAATGAATAACTGCTAATACAAAAAGTGAAAGTTGCCAGCTGCCAAAGTTGTAAAACTGGTGCTGGCATAAAAGGAGGTACAGTAAGCATGTGCCTGACCAAAACATACAGCCCTTCACATAATAGTGGTGTATTGGTTTTCTATTGGTACGCTTTCTATTGCCAGTAGCTGGAGACTTTTAAGACTGGGATAGGTCAGACTGTAAATTTTAGAACTTGTTTTCCTTTTAATAGAAAACTCCACGTGGATTTTGTTTCAGAGGACTGTAATTCTGTTTTGCAATCAAATTATCCTGGGCATTTAATCTAAGGACTGAAGTATGTTCTAACATAAAAAAAAATGTTAAAAACCTATTCAGAAAATTATGTCAGTAAGTATTGAATTATTAGATTATATGGTCTATATGATCCTTTTTAAAACCATCCTCTTTTTCCAAATAAGCTAAACACAATTTATTCTGTGATTATAAACTCAATGGACCTGCAAGTCTGCAAGATATGCCTCTCATTTTGGGAAGTAAAAAACATAAATGAACATTGTATTCAATTTCCTCAATGTTTGTTCAAATGCTTAAGCAAATTTGCTTGAGTGCCTTTTCAATCTCTTGATGTTTTCTTTTAACAACATCATTTTAATCTTTACTGATACTATCTTTGGTTAGTATTAGGTAGCAATACAGGATCACTGAGATAATTTAAATGCAGTCACAGAAGTTTGAYCAATTACTCCATCATTTACTCCCAGAGATCCTCATGCCACAGGCCAGACAAGCCCCAGAACATGGGATATGGTGACACCTGAGCTCTAGCCAGCTTTTTTCTGGGTGGGCTGAATGAAAGTTTTCTGCTACATATTCCACATTTTCTCACATGATGTCTRCTAGCAGTTCACTTATAAACATTCATCCCATTCTCTCCTAGCAGAAGATGGAACAGCTGCACAGGCTCTGCAGGGAGCCTGAGCTTTGATGTGGCCTTCACAGCAGAGTCCCCAGGCTGCACAGATCACAGGTAATAGAGGTAGCCCTACATGTCTGTACCCACCACCTGCCCATATTCATCTGGACCATGGCTAAAGTGTGCTGGGACTAAAAAAGTGATAAAATAGACAATGCTTTCTAAAGATCTATTCTGTATGTTTGCAGAATTGTGAGTTGTAATGCAGAAAGTGAACTGTGGAAACATTTTTCTTTCCTATGCAAGATCATAATTTTCTKTAGACTTAACTAAGACATTCTGCAACACTAACGAAAAAAACCCCAAATTTCTTTTGGCTGAATGAAATGTGTGATTGAATGTATACTTATTTTCTTGAAGACTATTTCCCAGAGAATTCAAGTTTTCAGGAACAGGATATTAAATGTAGGACAAGAAAACCTCAGTATTTTGCATGTGTGTTTGTGTGTGGTGCTGTTCAGTAATCTCTAGTTTGGTTAAGAGTTATGTTCTATACAAGAAAAAAAACCCTGAATTTTCTGAATACTGCTTTTGCATGGGAATATGGTTAAAARCTTATTTCCAACTTCAAGCCATATGGTGAGTAGTGATTCACATTTGAAAATAATTCCTGCTTTAACTGCCTTTGGTTGCTCTTGGGAATAAAAACTGAAACAAGAAAAGTAAGCAAAAGCAGTATTCCCAAAGTGACTGTTTGCTGGAGCTAGATAAAGCTCATATGTGAAATATTTAGCATTCTTTCCTATATACACATTTCCAGAAGACTTCTTGGTCACCCAAGCATTTTCTGATTTCTTCAGCCAACCCATGTGCTGAACCAGGAGCAGCCAAAACCCATCAAGCTTTTGGTGGCTGCTCTGTCTGGGCTGCAGCCAGGAGCCATGCAATGAGTCTCTGCAGAACTTCAGAGRCATCTGAACCTGCAGATGAAGCCTGTCAAGGAGGTGCTCAGGGCCTGATTCCACTGCCCACCCCAGGGTGTGCTCCTGGGCTGCCCTGCTGCCAGGGTACAGCCGGCAGGGACATGCACCGAGTGGGTTTGTGTCTCTCATCAGCTGCCTGCCTGGGGACAGCGGTGTGCACAGCACACGAGCCTGGCTTAGAGGGAATTCCAGCCACAAGAGAGAACACAGTGATACCCAAGGGGACCATTCCTGCTCTAAGCAGCATCTGATCAAAATAMCTGGTCATCTGCCAGGCACAGCCAAGTGCCACTGAGGCAAGGCCAGCTCTGCATGAAGCAAGGAGTCAGTTCAGACTGATTAAATCACAGAGTTGGGAGTGAAACAAGGGTAAGAGAACAAATGAGCCCGAGCACTAGGAAGAAAAAGGAAAGAAGAACATAGTACTTAAATCCAACACAGGAACAAAAAACTGTGGAAGCAGATCCAGCTGCTGTTGAACTTAGCTGTGAGTTCCTTTGGACTTTATGAAAACATAAAACATAACAGAAAACCATCTCTGTTATGTATCCAGGTGTGCCTTGATAATCTCATCAAATCAGGAGAAACATCAACACCAAATCTTGATTGCACAAGATTTCAAATTGGAGAGTTCCCAAACAGAGGAAGAATAGTATGGAAGAATGATTTTAAAATTATCCTTTCCAGTTAATTGTTCTGATCACTCCCTGCCTGTCAGATGATGTGGTAGGTAAGCTAARTAACAACTGCTACCTTGTTTTCTGAGCTATTTCACAGATCACTATGTGTATCACAGAAACAAACCTTGAAGATTTGCACTAGGGCAGGACCAAACATAATTTGTCACCTCTCATCTACCTTTCACTCTCTCCAAGCACTACCAGGCTCCTGATGAGGCTTGTCTAAACTCCCTTCATGTCAAAAACTTCTTTTAATTGTCTCACCAATGGACAGCTTCTAGCTCTCCCTCTGGCAGGTGAAAATAGGGCAAAATGAAACCATCAGTTCCTAAGGAAACGGTTCCTTGCTTTGTACTTCTTATGTTTTGTGTGTGCACAACAACTTTGGGAGRCTGAATAGTGTTTGCCATTTTTGAATAYACTATAGACTATCATTTTCACATYTGCTTTTGCCATATAAAGTTCTGGYRTATTAGAAATTGCTCAAACAAATTAACAGTTATGAAATACTTTAATTTTATAAAGATTTTATTGTTGAGTTGTTACAACAAAACTCTAGTCCCTTTCTGCCAAAAAACCAGCTGTAAAATCTCAATTCTCAAATATACAATTCGGAATGTTTGATTTTTCCRAATATCTTATCCAGGRAACTAAATACATTATTGATACTATTGCACAAGATCAAAAGAATTAGCCCTCTAAAAGAAAATTAGACAATAACATTTATTTTTAATGTGCTTTAGAAAAATGCTTACATGAAAGATCATGTAATTTAAATTATCATCCTGTTTCTTTCTGCCTATTCTTAAAAAAAACCAAAAACTCACAAATGTTATCACAGAAATTAAAACAGTGCATCTATATTGCAAACACTTCTACTCATGATGCTACAGAAAAAATACAAATATCTTTGTCTTAAATAAATGCAAGTGGTCTCMCAGTGAACATATTTTTTATGAACAGGTGAGTACATACAGAAAACCAGATAAAACACAAGATAACCCCGATTTAGAAAATCGGAATTCCTTGGCAGGCAGTGTTTGCATTAATTGTGACAGTATTTTGCTGTAAACTCTGGAAATKTCTTCTCAGATGGATTCTCTAGACTGCTGAGGCTGCCAGACCAGAACATAGCCCACCTGGGTACTTAAGCAGGATGAGACAAAGGCATCTCACCTGGATGTAGGARCATTTGATGTATTTGARAGAGGAAGAGAAAGCACAATGAAGGCACACTTCTCTTTCCCCTGCTTCTTTATGCTGGAATATATATACTGGAAAGACTTTTCATATTCAGAAGAAAAATTRTATTTAGAATCATGCAAATCAGATTGGCCTGAGGAAACAGAATTCAAATAACTACTTTTGAGTTAAAGCAATTCCACAACAAACAGCTTTCTTTGAAMATAATGCACTTTCCTGCCCAAGCATTGCAGGGTCTTGTCTTTTCTGCATTCACCCTAGGCCAAGACCATCTCCCATACGTATAAAACCAAATGATTGTGATATGAATAGACATCCATTCTGTTTTGGAGAAGTTCCTGAGAAAGAAGATCAGCTAGACTGCCACTGCATCTTTCAAGGTGAATGGAAAGACTTTAACGTAAGAGTTTATCTCATCCTCCCCCGGCACAAGATGGAGTCAAGCCCTGCTGCAGGCARCACTTTTACACCAGCAGGGCCAGCTGAGAGTTTTCCATAGGAGGTATGGAGGCACTGATGGTGACATTGACATCTACAGATGATAATCTTATTTAAGGCACTTTCCCRGACCTCTTGAAAATACTCCATCAATCTCCAGCATCCCAGAGGGCACAGATTGAAAATATCCAATCTGGAGCTGTTGTTCCTGTAACTGGAGTGCCAGATGCATCCCTGAAGACAGGACAAGCTCAGTGTTCACAAGARGGGGAAAAGAAAACAAAAACAAAACCAGAGGAAAGCTGGGGGAAGCCTCTTTCTTTCTCTAAAGCTCATTCTCTTTTGTGTCCTTCCTGTTGGAGGCACAAATACCCAGTGGTGGGGCCAAACCAGCAAGGGAAAAATACCTATTTTAACCACCTCTACTTACAGAGATACAATAATATAGTGCTGCTAGGTGGTTGGGTGGAGAAGAGTTAAATCAAATCCCTTGCAAATGCATGAAGAAGAGAAAGACAAATAAAACAGAGCAAAAGGAATCACAGCTGGAGGAAAAAGGAAATCATAGCAGCAATCATAGGTTGGTGTTCCAGGAGCTGATCAGGATCCACTCCAGCTTTGTAGGCATGCTGAAAAAAGGGTCTTTTCTGATTGATTTGAACACCTTTGAATGCCTTCCATCATCATATTTATTCACAGAAGCCTGATAGTTTCTTAAGCAATTGTAATTGTGGTAGATTTGATTCCTGCCAGTACAATCACCCCACACACTCTCATTTTGTGACCCAAAGGTGAACACTGCCTAGCAGAGGTTACAGCATTCTTCTGTAGCTCTCAGCTAATCAAAATTAAATATATCTTCCTCTATTTTTTCCCCTACAATTCTAGTTTCTTTTGCCTTGTCCTGCCAGCCTGCAACTCAGTGGTACCACAACATAGAGCTCTTCATCACATCCTTTAATTCTCTCCATCTAGTGAATGCCTGACTACCAACAGCCATTTATCAAAAATTTTGTGAAATAAAATCAAGTTGGGCTTTTATGACTTCATATATGTCACAATAAACAAGTTGGGAAACCACTTTTAGGGCATTTACATGAAAGATGTCTGCTCTTAAAATGGATGGACACTCCCTGGAAAGGAATTCCAATTCCATACGTATATAATAACTAGGGAAGAAAATGGGCTATATTAATAAAATGCTCCTGGTAATTACAAATAGTAGTAGAGATATAAGATATTAACACATGCATCTGCTATTCCCATATCTTATTAGGAAAATTGAAAAAAATTATTATACATATCAACTGATTGCTAATACTTTTCTTGAGTTTTATTTTGAATTCTCATTTATTGCCTCCATGGTTTCATGTGAAGCCTACCCCAAAGGCAAGCACATTCATAGTCATGTAACAGTAAACAGTTAAACATTTCAAACAGCTCAAGAGACAGTCCATAACAATAAAAAGRATAAACTTAATCTGGATACACAAATTTCATAAATTTCTCCAGGGCAGTGTATTCCCACTGCAGCRTTTTGCCAGCTTAAATGCCAGCACAGCTGTCTTTATCTTTTCCCCTGGGTACTAGTGCTCCTCCAAATGTTTCATGAGGGAAATCAAAAAGGCAAGTTTGGTAGGAACCATTTTAGTTTTYAAAAGAAAAGAGAATTCACTCTCAGGACTGGCACTCTGTCAAARGAGCTTTCCACTTATTTGTGTTCATTTATTTCTCAGGTTTCTGAGACAATTCTTTAGGTCTGTTGGCACCAGTAAAGCTAAGTGGTACACATAGAGGTTTAAAAACAATTAAGTCTTTTCTGCCATTACAGCAACTCTGGAAACATTTTGTGTTAAATACAAATGTTTACCTGATGTCACCAGACAGCTTTTTAATACAAATTCTGCCCTTAAGCATTCTGGGGATTCCTTCTACGAGTGYTGTACCAGGTGGTTTTTATTGTCATCATTCAGCTCACAGGCTGCCTTTTTGAATAGTTCACCCTACCACAGCTTCTTGCTGTTACTGTGATATTTTTTTATTCCAAATAAATACTGAAATCTTCAACTGATGAACAACTTCAGAAACTGAGCAGAGACCCTCTGGATAACTGAACCAGTGCAAGATTCTACTAGTTAAAGATCTACCCCTCAGGTGTTCATTTACATGGAGTCTTCCTTCTCTGTCCTGCAGACAGCAAATGCATGCTACTATAGATGTTGTTTCATCCAATTGCAGTGACTCCATAACTGACTGGCCTCCAAGCTGATCCACCCCATGGATCAGGAACAAGGACATCCAGTCTCAGTGAACACAGGATTTTATGGCTTTTACCAATGCTTGCAACTCTTTCGTGAATGCACTATTCCTGCAGATRATTTTGCCCCAGATATTTTAAGATTGAGAGAGCTTCTTTAGTRCTAATGATTTCATGCCATGCGTGCAGGTAGCCTGTGAGCTTCAGGAGGAGATGGAGGATTGCAGTTTGCACCTGGAAAGATCTCTGTTACTGACTCCTGCACAACGGCAGAACTTCCATTACTGCTCCTCCAGCCTCTTGTCTGGACTGGTGTCAAGGTTCATCAAAATTCTTCCAGCCCAACTGGAAGACCCTGTCATGTGAAGGAAATATGTGGATACAGGGGTATCAACTTTCTGCCCGGTTTGCATCTGCAATGCAGCCACAAAGGCCAGTACAGGAGAGAGATGGTACAGTGACATGATTTTCACAGAATACACTGAGTTGGAAGGGGCTCACAAGGATCCTTGAGTCCAACTCCCAGCTCTGAACAGCATCATCCTCAAGAGTCACTCCATGTGCCTGAAAGCATTGTCCAAATGCTTCTTGAGTTCTGTCAGGCTTGGTGCTGTGACCACTTCCCTGGGGAGCTGTTCCGATGCCCAATCACCCTCTGGGTGAAGAACCTTTTTCTAATATCAAACCTAAACCTCCTCTGGCACAACTTCAGGCCATTCCCTCAGGTCCTATCACGGGTCACCAGAGAGAACATATAAGTGCCTGCCCCTCTGCTTTCCTCATGAGGAATTTGTAACTGCAATGAGGTTTCTCCTCAGTCTCCTCTTCTTCAGGCTGAACAGACCAAGTGACCTCTTTCCAAGAACTACCAACTGCCGAACAGACAGACTGTAGAGACCAGAGGAAGTTTAATTGTGAGGATTATCTGAAAATTGGCTGTCACTACAACTCTGCAGCMCACCAAGAATGCTAAGGCATTCCTGACACAAACAAGAGCTTATTTTGGAGACCATATTATTATGCCTGGACTTACAAGTTATTGTGCAGCAACAGTGTTAGGAAACTAATATATGGCTAGCTCTCAGCTTATCACAAAGGTCTTCAGAAAGTGTGCTTTATATATCTCCTAAAGCCCACCTCAAGTAAAAGAGGCAATTTTTTTTTTTTAGTGAGGAAATTCTAAATTAAAGCAAAATAAATTGATTCATTTTCAGGATGCATGGGGCTGCTCTTAATACTTTATAGTATGACCATAGCATATTTATTTAAATATTTTGCATTGTTCTAAATTGCAAAGGTTGAATGYGATGGAGCATTTCCCAAGGGGAAAGGGGGAGCAGGACTTACAGAGGCGCTGATCTTTCAAACCTGCCTTCACCAAAGCCTTTTCACAGAACACAGATGCTGACAAGGCTCAGCAGCAGGATACCAGATGGAAGATGGAGACAATCTATTGAATTTCTCGACGAGCCTGGTGGACTTACCTCACCAAGAGTTCAATACCTCTGAGTGTGGCCTGCACCTCTCAGATATGGCTTAGAAATAATAGGGAGACGGCATGATAGAGAATGCCTCGTAACACAAAACGGTTTTAATAAAGGAAGAAAATAATACAAAGAACAAAACCGTGCACAGTGTAGGGAATGCACCCATACACCTGCTACAGCACCCCAAAAATGCTCCCGAGAAGCCTCGTGTTCAGCCTTAAGTACCAAACGATCTAGGTGGGTTTTCCTGGTAAACTGCCCAATGATGGGTAAGTACAAAGCTGAGGGACAGGCTAACAGACCCATCAGGACCTCTCTCCTGGCCCAGAGCCAATGGCAGCCTGGGGAACACAGAACCTTCTAGGGCTTTTTCCTTTTTTGTTCTAAGGTAAAACTAAAACATATTTCCCTATAAGGAAACTATCTACCAGGTCTAAAGCTGCATCCCAACAACAATCCAGCTGGATCATCTCGGCATTGCCTGTACTAAACAGGAGCCTGGCAGCCCTGGCAGGATGCATGGGGAACTCCAGCCTTCACCAGAAAAGAGGAGACCTGTGTGGTGAGTATCTCTCTCTTATTTTCTTCTCATTTCTGGGGTGAGTGAATTCAGTTTTCATTAAGCTRCTTTGAAGATTTGAGCAAGCTTTGCTCACAAGCCTCCTTTTCTGCCAAGGACTAGACCTGCTTCACTTCTTCTACATCTGGATGTAAATCAAAGTGAAATTCATTAAAGCTGTGTAACTAGGTAAGACCAAATCTAAGCRCAGCATATCCTCACTGTCTTTTTTTTAATTAGACCTGGGTATCAGTGACACATCACAGAACTGGCACTTTAAAGGAAAGTAGTACTCCTTCTTTCAATGCTTTTTTTGATGTGCTAGTGCTTCATCAGGAAGAATGACTAGAGATCAGAGAAGTATGAATCTGGTGTGCAGATCCTATATGTTCTCTGAAATACTGCTTTTGGGGAGAGGAAAACAAACATATGAGGGATTCATACCTTTCTCTCTTTGGAGTTTGGTCTGTCACAAATAGTCAGTCAGTTGTCAGATAATCAAAAGTTAAAGAAATCTGGATAGSTCATTATGGGCAGGAAACTGCAAAACAGGAATCATAATGAAAAAATATACTTTTTTTTATAACTGGATTAACAACTCCTTTATTCTTACCAGCACCTCTGCCTCCTGATCTCACCTAAACTTTTAGTAATGAGATGCATCTTTTATTAATCATCTTCACTGTGAAGCACCACAACAACCAAGGCACCAATATTTCATATGACAGAGCACATCATAGCAGGACAATGAGGAATGAGTGGAAATGGATGTTGCCATAACCTACCATGGAGAACAGGATGGAGAAATGGTTCTCTACAGTATGTAACCATATTCTAGGGCACGTTAGTTAGAAATTTGGTTCATGTAGTGTTAGCTCCCAAAGCCAGATTAAATTTCCCAGAGAGCATTACTGAGAGCCTGTCCTGTGGGAGGGGGATTAGCTCCACAGCTGAAAGCACAAAAATATTTTAGTTTTCAGCTCCTTGTCAACAAATCAAGTATCTCAGCAGGTGTAAGCCCCTGTGTTGCAGGCAACCATTGYTCTTGCATTCCTTTTTCATATCTACAGTTCCAACCAAAAAAACTCTGTCCCAAATCTAGAAACCAACATAATAACTGCAGAGGTAATATATATATATATATATATGACTGCTGGCACAGGGCCTGAGTGATTAAAATCAATTACTCAGAAATGGCTGCATTTTTTTCTTAATTATTCATACTCCTAATCCAGATGAAGGTGTGTTTATTCATAGCACAATGCAGTATTACYTTCTTGAATCTTGGCTAAATTACTGACTGTTATGACTTTGTCCAATTTTAATAATAAATATTCAGTTCCAATTTTTAGAGAAGTCCAGTTTTCTTCTTGATAAATAGTCCTTTACA
>CADDXX010000172.1:1420266-1436802 GCA_902810485.1 Alauda arvensis | reverse complement strand
ACATGTTCCTGTATGTTTGTGATCTGAATGCTCTCTCAGTCTATCTCATTGTTCTTTCYGGGAATTGAAGGTACTCTTCAAAGCTGAAGGGACTGGGGTTTTTTTCCTCTAAACCACTCATTTTCTTGATTACAATAAAACAGCCTTTCTCCTTTGGTGAATTTGCATTATGTCATCTGCTGGTTAGATTTGCAGCAGTTTTAAGATGTGGTTTACATCACACTAGATTTCATCCTCTGAGATCTTAAACTGAGAAGGTGTCCAGTGGGTCCTTGTATTACCAGCAGGGRCTTGGGCCATGTTTTTTTCATCTCTGGCTGTTGGAGGGGACAGTAAGAATAAGTCAACTGAAGATCAACTTCGCACCAGATAAGGTTCAAACTCATTTACAGTTTATTCCTATGAAATCACTTAAAAAGCACAAACAAGTACAGCTAGGAAAGAGCTGAAACATACTTGGAAGTTATGACTTCTAAAGGATAGATTCACTATACAGAAAAAAAGAGAGTACTTTTAAGACAAGACAAAAACTGTATCATAAATCATTTGGAACTGTTCTGARTAGTGTTCCCTATAAACTTGCTAGCTCCCTTCCTGTATTTCCCAGGTACCTTGCCCTATACATTATTTTATCTAAAAATWAAATGCTTGACTTTTACAGGTTCTGTTTATAGACTCTAGGGCACTATTTCACTGTGGGATTGGCAATTCTATGGAATTTATGCCTTCTGCACACACTTAGAAGGAATGTACAAAACTGATCAGAAGATTCCCTCCTTTCAGAAAAAAAAAAATTCTCCCAGTAAAAAGAATATACATACACTGGAGGAAAGTGTCTTGTTGTATCTTTTTCTTTTCCATGAAAATATTTTCTGTAAGCATTACAATCTATTCCCATAAGTTATTTCCCCTGCATCTTTACAAATGAGGCACCTCTCTTAAACTCTTCTACAAAAGTCCATATCCCAAAGAACTCTGTTWATAAATAGCAGACACTACAACAAATTTAGAGGACCCTTCTGGTGTCACATCATTCCAGCAGATCTTTTGTTTACTTATTTCTTGTTCGAATTCAAAACCATCTGAAGCAGGGATCTTGAATTTTGATTATAAAATAATCAGCACATTTTGTTCTTTTCTATTAAGCCATGGGCATAAAGAGGGATGTTTCCTCAAGCTCATACACTCCTAATTTCAAGTGTTGACAAACCTTCCTCCAATCAGGCAGAAGTAACAGAAGACTCCAAGAGTCCCATAAAAACAGCAATGTAAGTCTCAGAAGTGCAATATCTAATTAGTAATGAATGAATGATGTAAATGAAGCAGGAAAAAAAATCAACAAAAGGCTAAGATATATTGATGACACTTAAAAGAAAAAGACAAAAAGCATACATGCACAATAATTTCCTTAGTCACCTCCCCCTTCTTTTTTAATTAAACTTATCCAGRAGAAAGAAAAGGATACTTTTAAACCTTTATTAATGCTTTTCTTTATTAGATAGAACAGGATTTGCATACCTGCCCCTTTTCACCTTTTTACTTTAGCTTCACCAGGTACTAGAATATCCTTAGTATTCTGTACCAATAGTCTTTTTTCAYTGAATACCTTTGTCTTTCTAAGTGACAGCCTCAATCATACCAGACAAAAGCAGAGTGAAGTTTGCRTTAACAGAATACACTAAACATATCATGGTCTTCATTCATTGAAGAAATATTTGCATAATTGCCCTAAATTAGAGACATTTAATTTTAAGTGATTTACTAAAAGTTGAAAAAGACTTTTTATTCYCCATTGTATATAGTCTGATTCATGACAAATCCTTTGTTGTATGTCACACGGGAATTTTCTGTTTCTTGTCAAGAAATTCAATTGATATCAACTTTTTTTCCAGTGAAGTTCGTGGCAGAGAGTCATACTGTGGTACAGTAATCTGGATACTCAAACTTCAGAGGCAGAAAGGGGAAACCACTGCTAACTTCTGAAAGTATTTAAACCTTTCTGCACAGTTGTTACAAGCAAACTATCAAGTTCTAAATTTTATTCTTGTTTTATATTTCTCTTCAGATTTGTAAGTCTTGATCAATTTCTGCCTTGAGGCAAGCTAGTCCACTTCCTTCCCAGTTCTGTGTGGAAAAATGCATAGAAAGGGATACAGATTCAAAGGCTGGAGGATAAGTAGGAAGATTTGGAAACATTGTTTTGAACCCTCCTTTATCATTAGTGCAGTCTTAACAAGTAAATAATGAAACCAGGTTTGTGAGGGTCCTTATCCAATTCCTTCATGGACAGGAATTTTTCAAATGTACTGCTTACACATAAGAATCMAGTGCTACTTGAATGGCACTCACATACCACCAGATCCCTGAGACAACCATGGTCTTTTAGGCTGACAGTAGGTGGGATACCATCCCAGAGCTTCTGATGTGCCACTCTGCAGTCAGCTGAGTGTARGCAACAGAGCCATGCCCCTCCTCAYAGATTTTMCTGTCACATCCTGTCAAAAAAACACCTTTTGCCTGGTATTTGAGCTGAGGTGGTTTAAAATAGTCTATCATCAACACCCAGGAGACGTGATCAGCCACCATTAATCATGGAGCTGAGTCATTCAGGTGGATGAGCATGCAAGGCTACTGAGGATGGATATGGAAGAAGCTGGRAAATCTTCCCAGCTGGAAAGAGTAGAAGTTCTAGCATTTGAACCAAATAATTCATCAGCCTACTTCACAAGACTGTGAGACTGGCACCTTGCTCCAGACTCTGTCAGGCCAGACATGTCCCAGCAAGAGTGCTGCATCGAAGCTGAGTCTCCAGCAGCTCACCCATCTGGATGCCTGGGCAAGAAGGACCCCATGACATATCATGACACATGACACACCAGTCTGCACATGGTAATAGGATCCTCATCCCTTCATCTCTGACTCTGTTCCAGATAGGCAACACCAGTAAAAATGGTAGTTAATACCACTCTGACTTCTACAATCTATTCCAACTCCTCCTGTTAGCTTTTTTTTCTTTAGAGACGTTATTGTCTTTCACAGATCTCAACAAGGTTTCTGAGAAATCCAGACTTTTTTTTTTTTTTTTTTTNTTTTTTTTTTTTTTGCAGAGGGATTATTATTCTGTTGGTTACAATGAAGTGAAGCAGAACTAATGTAATTAGTTTCCATCAGCTTTCTCCTGATTTAGACCAATGTATCTGATACCAAATTTCGGGTAAAGATGTAAATTCATGTTCTTTTTTTAGCATCTTTAAATTTTTAGATTAAATTTTATCTGTGTTCTTCTTCTATATCCTGCTGACAAAACAGTGTTCCACCAATGTGTCTGGGATGAAAATAGTGGGGTTTGCAGCAGGAAAATGTTTCAGCTTCTAGTGTAAATGTCATAACTGATCCATTACTCATAACTATAATTTTACTRTATATCACAAGARAGTAAATGCAAGGAAGGAAATARTTTTTCTGTGCATTTTTAATCTTTACAATGCAGAATAGAATATTAAAGAAAATAAATTATTTCACAGTAGGAATCCTTGAAAGAGTTATTTGGGATTTTTTAATAAAATATTTCTTTAACCCTCTAGGAGCCAGAACATTTAAAAAACAGAGTTCTGATTTCAAAAAGACAGTGTCATGTAACCRTTAATACACTATGGGGAAAAGTTCATGTTGATATTATTGCATTTTCAAACTTTGCTTCTCTTACACCACTCTGTGAAYATGGCTTATCAAGATCAATAACATAGTCTTGAACTATTTCATGGATTTACCCTGTTAATGGATGTRTGGAAAATACCTACTCACCACTAATTTCAGTAAATGGTTTAGTAATTTTCAAATTAAATAATCCTTTTCTGAATGTTGTTCTTTTTGTTCCTAAGCCATTGATAAATGAATATATAAAAAACTTCCTGCTGCACAATGTGAATGTAGATTGTTTACCAAACAATGTGAATGTAGATTGTTTACCAAACTCAGATTACCTGGGACATAAATAGACTACTAGATTCCCCTTTAAATTAAGAGAATTAGGTAAATTAAATAAAACACCTTTTACAAGAAATTTGCTGTCTGTTACTGTAATGCACAGGCTTCTGTAACACTGATGATTTCTGCAGAAGCTTAACAGAGCTCTAACTCAGCTGTGCTGCTCCAGCTTCAGCTCAGCTCTCAGAAATAACGAAGTACCCTGGAGACTGAGCTTCATGTTGCAAGGAACAGATGTACTAGATTTTCATAATTAGGTGTAGTTTATGATTTACTTCTGCTTTTGTACTATTTGTTTTGTTTTAAACAACCCATCATTTGCCATTCAGGATGAATTTGGAATGTGATCTAAACTCAGAAATGTATAGATGATGTATAGTAGCCACAAAATTTTCTCTTAAGTAAGAGGGAAAAACAACTATTCAATTTGTAACAGTTCTTCATGTTTTACTTCCTACATTGAGAAACAATCTACTGATCAGTGAGGAATAAGAATATGTCAGTACTCAAAGGAAAACCTGAATTGTCAAGACTGTTTTGCCTTCCTTACCAGGAACCAAAGGCCTCAGTTATCAGATCCCTAATCTCCAAAATAATCTGGCCCTGCAACGTGAAAATATTAGTCAACAATGCAACAAAAGACATTTAAAGACCATCTACACTACTGATATCAAGGTATTTGATCATAAAACAAGTTACATCTTAGTTAAGAAATTAATAAACTAATTATTACTGCATTATTAGGGATATAGATTCAAGTAGCTAATATGTCATTGCCYATATTTTTTCTTGAAAGTCCTTTAAGAAATTATGATAATGAAGATATTCATAAATGATGATCAAAATCTTAACTCAGTTGTTGGTCTTTTTGTCTGCCTTCTGTTTTCCTGCATTTCAGAATAATTTTGTTTCAGATGGCTTACTGAAGGCACAGTAAGTGCTCAAAAGGCTAAATACAAAGATCAGTAAGTGGCATGTAAATGGCAATTACTCATGATTAATAAATAAAAAAGTAATCAGTAGACTCATTGTTTGCTTCCTGTGCAAGCAAATTCCATGGCAAATAAGGTCATAGTGCCTAATGTGATTGTGTGTCCATGTTTGTGCATTTAATTTTGGATTAATGTCACCTTAACCCACAGGTTTAGATGGAGAGGAATTCAAAATAGATCAACTAACAAATACACAGCATACAGWCTAATTCCACCTTTATTTGGCTGTGGTCTCACTGCATGGTACTYAAACAGGGTTTGCTTAGGGCCCAATTTGATGTATGAGTATAAAACCTGGAATTTTTAACAATGGTAATTGGCTTCAAGATAGATTTTATGTACACTGTCTGCACACCATACAAACTGCAGAATTAATTTTTTTAAATGTGAGTTGTCTTTTTATTTTTTCAAAATACCGTGGCTAATGGGGGGATTATCTCAAAGCCTACTGTTTTGGCAGTCATAACAGGGCACTGAGGGAAGGTATTATGCACACATGAACACATGACACTGTCCAGGAGTGTGAGGCATGCCAGAGATGAAGATGGTTCAGGCTGCACACAGTGTCTGCCTGCAGCACACYCTGTGATGAGCTCTGCTCCAGCTTCTTAAACACAATTACATGGCTTGCTTCAGCAAGATGTCCAGGAGTAAACCAACGTATGTGTGATGTGGAACCAGGACCCTGGAGACAAGCRAGGAGAGATCAAAGTGGCAGTGTTCTCACATCATGGCAATTTCCATGATTTCAATGAAGACAGTGAAMAAAGTTKTTAGGGTGCAGGTTCTTTTTTCTTCTTCTTGCCAAGGTTAGGATGAACGATACATAAGAAACATAAGTTCAAGTTCAGACTTGGTGGTTTATTATAATCTTATCTATTTACAGACTATTTACAGACTTGGGAGCCATGAGCCTTTACTAGCAAGCTAGAAAAACATGGCAAAATGTCTACTACTAACTTTTTCCAATGTCTTTTAAGTACTGTTTACCCAATAATGAGATAACACCTATATTATTTAAATTTTTGACCCAGTGGTGACCACTAAAGGCCTGCAATGCAGACCTTTTTCACCCAATTGTAGAAGGCCACCAAAACCCAAGAAGGAAGAAGAAGGTGTAAAGAAGGACTTAGAAAATGCCTTAAATCCTCGAGCTTGGCTCACACACATTACTATATACTAAAACCTTAAACCCTACGTTTTTCACCTGGTGAGATTACACAACACCATTCAAACTACACACCCACAAGCCCTGTGCTATTACTTAATATTGGGAGCCTGTCTCAAGATCTCAAGTCAAATGTGGTCAGCACATTTTAACACAGAAAGCTTAAAATTTTCAGCTTCAAGGGTTCCAACGCAAGGTCTCCTCATTGTCCTGAGTATCTGTGTTGGTGAAAACACATTAATGGCATCACTTAGGCTTGCTTTGGAAGCCAACTGCAGGGAAACTTCTGAGGCATATAGCTGGTATGGTAGCAAATTTACAAGAAATCAGGTAAGGTTGATAGCATATTTTGTAAACATATCAGATAATATTCCACACAAAAATTTGCTAGCAATGGTGAACACCAATATGCTACACTAATGGCCACATTATAGGTTTTCTTTTCTGTAACTACTGTCTGTTTTTGAAGGTGCAATCTCTACAGTTTTATGTGGTTCCTCATTTCAGCATGTATTAAGAAAAATATTTGTGTATCTGTCTCTCTGGGTTTGTATTTAAACATTTTTCCAGCTCGCAGTCAGATAAAGAAGCTTTTTTGTTTTTTATACTTCTGACTGCCTGAAAAGTGCTGAAATGATGCTGTCATTTCTCAATAAATTTCTGATTGTTTAGTGATCAGAATAGAAGGCAGTGTTTATATGTTCAAAAATATTTTCCAGCACAGTAGAAACTTTCAATGGTTAAAATTCTTTGTTTAGGATGCTGCAGCAGCCAYGTAGGTTTGAAACTCTGATATGACRCTTTGGGTCCAGCATGTGCTGGATTCCTCTTGGTTTGCCATGTCCATAACATCATAAGCTGTTGCTGCATTTGCAAAAACAAGAGATATTAGGGACAGTAATTCTATTGTAGGGAAAAGAAATTTGCTGGTAAAAATCAGCCTTTTTCAAATTAGAAATCATACTGCTAGAAAGTATTTCTTTCARGGGGTCTCTCAGTCTCTTCTGAAATCAGAAACAATAGGTGGATGTAACTGCAAAATTGCCTAATATTTCTGTATCTGCCAGTAGAGCACCAACCTCACACTTTGTGTATCGTTACTTTTTCTTCATTGCGAGCAACCCTGAGAAAGACAAGAAAAATATTCAGAAACTTGAAAAAATTTATATGTCTAATATCCAACAGTCTGATTACCCTGAGCTCTGYAGATTGACAGTAGATTGACAGCCCAGCATTATTTCACCAAATACTACATCACTGGCAAAGAAATTATAAATGACATTATAATGCTTAGTGAATCATTCCACTTGCAAATGCTGACACCTCTTTCTTCGTATCAGACCAAAAGAAAACATCATAATTACATGTAAGATGCAAGTGATGGCATTCTCATTTGACACTACAGTAGAACTGTGAAACATGGYTAAGACTACTGAGGAGAGATCTTCATATGTTTTCCAATTTCCTGTCTGAATTTCTGCCGCATACACGAGCAACGTCTCAAACCAGCATTTCAGTCACCTGGCTATCTCACCAGAAAGTTCTCAATTCCCGCCACAGAAGCCTTAAATTAACATTAACACTGCTGTTTCCCATATACATGACCTGCAAAGAAGAAAACGGCATAGGAAAGAGGAAGTGCARTTGTGGGTGGGTCAGTTGAAAGCTTGAATAAATATTGACAAACAAGAGGAGGAAAGAAAGAGCAAGAGGCTTTAGCTTGGTCTTCTAATTGCCTTTGGTTAACAATGAGGATGATACACACCACACATGCCCCAAACCCTAAAACAAGACATCTAGGAAAGCACCAAGTGAAAATAAAACCACAGATAATGGACTGATAGTGGTTTGAAGGGATCTTAGGAAGTCATCGAGTCTCATCTCCTGCTCAGAGCAGGGATTACTCTGACGCTTTGGATTTCACAGAGCCTTGTTATGCCAAAAAAAATCCAACTAACCTATACCATAATCCTGATGTGTTACCACTGCAGTTGGGCAAGGATGAACCAATCCCCTGCACTTTCTTTTTCTCATTTTGTGGAAAAAGAGAAAAATTTTTATAACAATATGTACCATATCAAATCTCTGGAAAATGGAGGGTGGCTTGGTGCTTATGAGACTAAACTTCTAGAATATTCTGAAACTTTGACCTTCAGTTGACATGTTAATGAACAAATTGGAAGCTGTGTGAGTCATGGGGGAAATGCTGGCAGGAAGAATCTGCAGGGGGAAGTGTCTGCAGAAAGTRCAGTTGATAAAGACTTACTAAGGAACATGCAGGATCTGAAAAATTTGGTGGTTTTTTTTTTTTTCCAGTGAAAATTTCAGATTGGCTTAAGTTACAGTAACTGATTTTTAGTACCTGCATTGCTTCATTACAAGTGAGAATTGTTAAGGGCCCATCTGGAATACCTGACTCTCAGTTTGTGAAGGTACAAGGAGATGGCTCATTTAGAAACACTGTTCATTTTTTTCTTTTCAAAAATTGTCCTCTTCTGATGGAAAATTTTGTGTCCCCACATGATTAAATCTGTGTGATTTGTACATAAAATATGTTAAAAATTATTTATGACACTTGCTTCATTCCAGAGGTTCAAAGAGAATAACTGACTCAAAGGTTAGATTTTTTTCTTTCTCTAGGAAAGTGTAAAGTCCACTAGCCTGTGATTTAAGAAATTCTAATAAACTGAGTAGCTGCTTATTTTTAATTAGTGATTTTTTCTATTCCGGATTTTATTTGTTTTCCAGAAAACCAAGAAAATGTCTCAAAAGTTGAAGTACCTGACACCAATAACCACATTTTCTTAATGTGGTAGTAAATATCCAAAGAGAAATGCAGATCTCCATTATTTTTATTTYTCAGAACTGGTTTTATGAGTCTATAGAATCATAGAATGGTTTGGGTTGATAGGAACCTTAAAAATCATCATGTTTAAACCCAGATGCCATGGGTAGGGACACCTTCTGCTAGACCAGGTTGCTCAAAGCCCACCCAGCCTGACCTTGAACTCTTCCATGGATGGGACATTATTATAGTCATGAACCACCTTTGAATTTTTGACATTTGCCAGTACAAAAATAAAGGGCAATTAAAGCACCTGGGAAAAGTAAAAAAAAAAAAAAAAGGTAGTTTCTGTGAAACTCTTATACCTCAAATTTCAACACAATAGGCTCTTATAAGTTACCATAGCATTGTCCAAGAAATRTTCTATATCTGTTAATTTTCACTGTAGCATTTTCATCCATTGTTTTCTTCTCCTGTCTCTTTTTGTCTATTATTATCAACTGCTAAGGAAAAAAAAAGCCCAACCAAAAAAAAACCCGCCAAAAAACCAACAGACCCAACCAGTACTGGGTGTATTTCAGTCCTGCTGTGAATAGCTGTTTAGCAACCAGTAGCCTCTCCTGCCAAACCGTTTCTGTGGCATAGTGGATATAGAAATTGCTCAGCCTACAGCTGTGTACCTCCTGTTACTAGAAAGATCCTGATGAATAATTCAGAAATCATGTCCTGCTGACCTCACATGTAATAGAAATATAATGAAATTCAAGCAGGAAAGACAATTTTTTGTCACTCTTTTAATTTGCCTCAACAGTAATTTTCACTGAAAATTAACTGCACTATTCCTCATGCTAATTTTAAAGTTAGCTGTATTTTATACTGAAGCAGGCTTGAAAACCATCAGCAACAATGAGTAAYTGCACTTTCTCTGTCTCCTCAGTAGTGGTAGGGGCCACATAACAATGTGATTGAGTTGTTATCAAAGGTATGTGCAAGCCCTCACTGCACAAACAACTTCACAACCTCTGTTGCAGAGCAGCACAAGTAAAGGACATGCAGTGGAAGAGTCCTGGTGTGTCAGCATCAGAGAGTCACAAAGTACATCCCTGCGATAGACTTGGGATCCAGTACAGGACATAATCTGGGAACTTTCTGTTTCACTTATAATTCTACTAGGAACATGGATGGATCTAAGATGAAGTGGCAACATACTCCTTGTTAAGACCAGCCCTTACATAAGTGTTGATGAGACTTTCTCAACTGAGACCACCTAATAAAGTCAGTGGTAGTAAATTTACCACCATTACYAAGTGGTTAAGAGAGTTTAAATGTAACTCCCCAGTTTTYAAMWTTTTCAGCCACAACCTGCTTATTAATTGAAACTTTYTACAAGTTTYAGCTTTTCAGGTTCAGATTTTTTAATAGACTGGTTTGAAATATACGTCATAAGCTGCAAATTTTTCTCATTTGTTGAATTAGGCCACTTCTGTTGAATAGTGTGCTTGGCTGGGAGGTGGAATTACTCACACCCATTCCAGGCAAWGAATCTATATTTGCTCAATACCCTGTTACTTGTTTATCTTTTTCTATGAAAAATGATGTGTTAGTCCAGCTTGTACTGCATAATAGCAAGTCCCCTTTGACTCTCTTTGAAGCTCATAAACATGCTTTCTCTCACTCATCCTCTGTCAGGCATTTTGATAGAAGACAAAGAAGACTGCTGGTTAAAACAATAACAATTTTTAAAATTGCTCCCTTCATTAGTAGACAAGTTGGGGTGTGAGGCAGGAATGCCGAGTCTTGGCTTAGAGGCACAGAAAGGAGATGTTACTACATTAAGCATGTTATGAACCAACTGGATAGCTTGGGGCTGTTCTGAGCAGGAAATATTCAAAGCTGCTGGAGGAATCCATGGCAGATAGAGAGAAGGCTGACCTGGTGGGCTGGAGGTAGCTGAGGGACATAAGTAGCTCTGAATGAGAAAGGGGGATGTCAATGTGAAGAGTCAAGAAAAAAATTAGATTATGGGAGTCAGAGGAAAGTGGGATGGTCCAGAGCTAAGTTTGAATGCTGGAAGAAGAAAAGTGTGAAAAACAGAGTGGTGAGGAACAAATAGCTCTCTATCAAGCACTTTACACCAGTTTTACCCTCTGAAAGRCAGAAAGGAAAAAGACAAGATTACAAGAGGAATTCTACTCATCTTTGTCTCCAAACTCTAGCTCCTCCATTCACCTTCATTCACCTTCAACTCTTTCGCCAGGATATTTCATTTTTCCCACCCTGCCCACTGGTACTTCTCTGTTAAAGAAAGAAAAAAAAAGGAAGATTGAAAGTTCATCATGAAAAGGTTTATTAAATCCAGAGAGACTCGAATATTTTCTCTATTATTCTGACTCCCAGGCACTGCCAGGGTGCAACACACTTCCCAACACTAACCAGCTCTGTATAGGTCCAACCTCCCTTGGTTTGGGAGAAGTGAGAGGCATCCTGAGGTCTGATATGAACTTCTGTGCCAGGTCACAAGGAAAGTGAGAAAACAGGCATTGCCAATCTCTCTGAAACAAAAGTTGGCTTTGATTATTTCTAGTTCTGCCTTCACTTCTTCTGTGTTTCTTTAAAACCTGAGCCACTGCTATATMATTATTGAAATCAGCAAATGTTCARTGAAAAAATAGATTRGTAGTGGAAGACTCAGCAGAAGTCTGCAGTTATCCAAAGTCATGTAAATGACCTATGAGAGAAGGGCTGACTAATTTTCAGTGGAAACACTRCACCCTCACAAATACCACATGAAAACCTTAAAACCTACATTATTTGCTCTCCTCTACAACAGAGTCCTCATGACTGGTGTCACATCCAGGTCACACTCTAAAAACTCTGATCCTCCTTCTGTCATATGAGATTAACTAAGCCCTGTAAAGATGACAGCTCAGGTCCATGAGAGCACGTGTCCCTCATGTACACTCACGAGAGTCTTAGGGTTTTTGGCAGACCCTGTATGTAAGGACAAAGATGCTGTAGCAACTCCTGTGAGCTGAAGGCTGCAGGCTGGTGGAAAGGTTTGACAAATCAAGGTCCTGGATTTTTTTTTTTTTTTTACTTCTTTTACTGAGCTTTATTTAATACCTCAAATTTTTTTTTCCTTTTCTTTCTTTTTTTCTTCCCTGTTTTTTTTTTCTTCTCAGAGTTCATTCTGTATAACATAATGTTACAATTAATATTTTTGGTTTAATTAATATGTTTGGTTGCTGCTTTCCAGGATTGCTTAYAGGCTAAATTTACCAATCATAATGCTCAAATTAAAATGTTAAAACTACAGATCATCAGTGAGTATGGCCTGGCTTTGARAAGTATAGTTGATGCTTCCAGTGGAATCAGTTCTTGTCCTGGCTACAGTCTCTGAAGACGTTACAAACTTAATGATRTTTTATCCTGTATCTGCCAKTCTAATCCTATCCCCAGGGATAAGACTATAARGTGGCTCAAATCAAYGAACTATAGAGATATAAACCCAGAGCAAATTATATTAGAAATAAACAGGGTTTTTGTAATATTTTCTATATTCCTTTCAGCTATGACAATGTTTTTGGTCTGTTTCCCTGTTTTGTTAAACCTTGAGCACACTCCATTGATAAATTCATTGCAATTTTTTTCTGTTTTACTTTTCTGGTTAAGACAGTGGAATGCATCCTTCCTCCTGGCTATGCTGCTTCAAMCRAGCATGTACTTATTTTTAGTCTTGKATTGAGGAGGATTTGATAACYTAGCTATCCAAAGGTATGTTGTAAGAAGCTATGTATGCAGAGAATACTGTATTTTTGTAGAAAATCTGGAGAATCAAAAAAACCAAAGCATCTCAGAACCTCTTTTCAGGTCTGAACAAAAATCAGCAAAGTTTAATATAATTAGTGTTTAGAAACACTTGCTCTGGCTTTAATTATATTTAGCTTAATTAGTTCTGACTTTAATTTAATTATGTTTRGCTTAATTATGTTTAACAATTAGATAAAATGCATGGTAAGTCCTGTTTGCAAATCCTCCCTTGCTCACTGTTAACAGGAGAAGCAGTAAGTTATTTATTTCCTCAGGAGAAAAATTGACAAAGAATTATTGCTTCTAACACTAGATTATCATTTCAAAGGAGAGTTACTTTAAGTAAGACTCAGTGAAAAGGTTTATATGTCATCAAAGAGGTATCTGCACTGGGACTGTGAGTTTAWGCACCCATATGAAATCTGAGCTTTTTTCCAGCATTGATAGTATTAACTGAGACCTCATTTCCCTCCTTCTCCCTTGTTCATAAACTCTGCTGGTGATGCCTACAGCCTCAAGGTTCCATCTTCACATCTTAACTGTCTTCTTAGTCCTTCTACATGTCCAGGACTTTTGCCAGTAGATTTTTAATGCAAAGATGTGTTGATTTTTATTGGTTAGCTGCTGTGAGGTTTTTGTAACTTCCAGTCCTGGTCTTTTTGGCATATACTGGAGAGGGAACAAGGACATGTAGCAAAAAGTGAGGATTCCCTAWCCCTGAAAGTGTTTAAGGCTTGGATGGAGTTTTGAGACACCTGGTCTAGTTTCTGTGTTGTGTTGGATAAGTTTGCTCATAATACTTCATGGCATCTTTAGAGAATTAACTGATTTTGGTAGAGGAATGTCTGCTTGATTACATGTAGCTTTTTAACTGATAAGGTAAATATTGTAAGGGAAGTTCCTTTGTCTTCATAAGGTTTTTTCTAGGACTTGACTGTTTCACARCTTTTGGGGGTGCTATGAATAGGGTGAGATATGAAGAATAAGATTCATTGGGGTTTGGATTTTCACCATGTGCTATTGCTGTTTTTATGTTTATTCTGGCATCTGGATGGTCAAGTATTGGAATATTTCAGATATGGTTTGGATGATGCTGATAACTGATCTTGCAGATGAAATCAGGCACAGTGTTAAAGATGTCASTTTACTACCTAGGTGCAGCAGGGATTTTCTGGGCTTTTAGATATTAATTCCTGCTGTCATTTCTTGTGAATATTCATTTGGTTAGTAGGYGGCAAATCAACAGTAGTCTGGAATGAATTATATTTATTTAACTTACTCCTGTCCTAATAAAGTCCTTGTCAGAAATGTAAGCTACCACTGTGTCRAATAGTAAATACCACATAGTCTTACAGCATATRGTTGTAGCTATTTTTTAACCTCCAGACTACTTTTAAAATGGTATAAGAAAATAGTAAAATATAAACATAATTATAGTTTTTGTACTGATGATTATATACCAAAAGTAGAGCCACACACAAACCTCATCTAATAAATCAGAAGGGAAAAAAACTGTCTCCATTGCTGATTTTCATTAAACAGAGATAAAAATAAAATACAATTCAAATGTATCCTCTAATAGCTTCCACTACAGAGCCTGTCTTAACCTACAGTRTCACTTTTTTCCTCTAACCTATTACTAACTCATCAGCATAAGCAAAGGAATTAGATMTTTTCCCAGTATTTGCAATTATAATGAATACCAGTGATTGCATGACTCCTTCCTGTAGTTGTCCTTGAGATGATTATGTGCATGAGTTTCTAAGGGATCAACAACCCCCTGCAAATACTTGAAATGCTGGTTTGAACTTTAATCTATTAYCAAGATTCCTTTCCTCCCTCCAACGCAATGATAAATTTTCTCCATGATACTTTTTTTTCACTAAAAACTTTTTCACTAGTTTTGGTATTTTTTTAGCCTTCCCTGCAGGTTTTCTTGGTGACATGCAATAACTTTGCAGTGGCCTTTCACTCCACAGTCATCCCTCAACAGCACACAGAGAGAAAACACCACTGATGCTCATTCGAGGATCAATTCTCATGAGCATGTACCAGAATTAACTGCATTAATCTCAGTGCACTCACAGATCTAAGGGAAGTTTCCATCTAAAACCTCYTTCCTTTTTCTGAGCAAGAAAATTCGAGAAAGAAATGATAATGATAAGGTGGGTAACTGTATTCACCTGGCTATGGCTGTGAAACTCTGGAAATTGGGTAAATTAGCAATTGCAGATATACACTGTTGAAAGACACAATACAGCCCTTCATGCTTATTCAATCCTAATTGTAACAGCTGTCAGAAAAGGCCTCCAGCCAAACTCCTTTTCTGATCCTTCTGAAGGCTGTGCAGGGCAACATTAATGAGGCTCATAACTCTCTCTCCTGTTCCTGCCACCCACTTTACTCCAACTCTACCACCATTTCCCAGGTTTGCCCTTCTGTCGCCTTGCATCAAATTAACACAATGAAAACACATCCAAACCTGAGAGCTTAGGTCTCCCAAGGTATCCCAATGCTGCCAAGCAGACATTCTTAGTTGTGGCCTGCAGTGGCAATGGATATGCTGGAGGATACAGGAACATGTCCTTCTTCAACAAAAGACTCAACAAATCTTCCACTCTTCCTCACTGTTCTGTTTTGGACTTCTTAAAAGGTCATATCAGGACCAGCGTACATGTTTTTCAAGGTGATATATCTGGGGGTGATAGATATAATGAAAATTGTAGTTCTGATCAAACAACAGTCTGTGCTCACTACTCTAACTGCTTTCATTAGAARGAGCTTTTATTCTGAGAGGGAGATATTTTTCCCCACTGAAATATGCTTTTCAAACAGCTCCTATAATACTCCTAATCACCACTTGTAATTGGACAATAAAGCCTGGCAGGTGTGTCAATCTGCTGGAGTATAGGAAGGCTCTACAGAGAGATCTGTACAGGCTGGATCAATGGGCTGAGGACAACAGTGTGAGSCTCAAAAAGGTGAAGTGCTGGGTCCTKTACTTGGGTCACAACAACCCCAGMACTCCATGCTTGAAGAGGCATGGCAGGAAAGCTCTCCAGAGAAAAGGACCTGGGACAGACTGCTGAACTTGAGCCAGCGTGTGTCCAGGCGAAGCAGCCTGGCTTGTGGCAGAAATATTGTGTCCAGCAGGGCAAGGATTGTCCCCCTGTACTCAGCACTGCTGAAGCCACACCTCAAAACCCGTGTCCAGTTCTGGGCCCCTCACTGCAAGGAAGACATTGAGGTGCTGGAGCATGTCCAGAAAAGGACAGTAGAGCTGGTGAAGGGTCTGGAGCACAAGTCTTATGAACAGTGGTAAGAGTTGGTCTCCTCTCCCAGGTAAGAAGTGATGGGACAAGAGGGAATGACCAAATTGTGCCAGGGGAGGTTTAGTTTGGCTATTAGGAAACATTTCTTCCACAATGAGGTGGTCTAGCATTAGAACAGACTGTCCAGGGAAAATGCTGTAGCTACCATTCTAGAGGTACTTAGAAGACATATAGATATGGCACTCAGTGACATGGTTTAGAGGAGAACTTGGCACTGTTGGGTTAAAAATCTGGGGCTTGAAAATCTAATAGGTTTTTTTCCAATCTAGACAGTTTTACAATTCTATGCGTTATAAGCTTTACACTGCCTCATGAGGGGGAAAATTAAATAACCAAAGTATAGCATTTTTAGATTCATTCAATTGAATTCATCAGCAGAATAAGGAGATAGGCAAATAGAGGGAGATTTTAGGGTTTTTATTTTGAGAAAAAAAATTAATTTGGGATTGAAGCAAATTAAAA